>JAODAL010007822.1:0-122291 GCA_025379985.1 Phyllomedusa bahiana | reverse complement strand
CCCCTCCTCGCTGTTTCCTCCCCGTCCCCGCGCTCACCCCCGGCACAGGAAAGTGCTCACCCAGGCCGCCTAAACGCCCTTACTTTCGGGGTACTTTTTAAAAATTTGGGGCGACCCCCCCAAGAAAAACCGCAAAAACGTCTTACACGGGGGGGGTTTTAAACAAAGGGGGAAAACAGGTTTATTTTATAAATTATGGGGTCACTTACTTTTTAAATTTTTTTCACTGTATAACATTAGGGGGTGCATTTAAATTTTTAAAACTATGAAACGTAATACATTATGGGGGGGCCCTTACTTTTACTATGTACTGTACTATATACAGAAATAGAGTGTACCTTAAGCTCAATCTGCCCCGTCCCCTTTTTGGGCAGGTTTCATTTTATGGACCCCTTCGACAAAAAAGCCCAAAAAAAAACTTTCCAATGAGGGAAAAACAAGAAGCTTTCAATGAAGAGAAAACCTCCGAGTGATTCATGATGCAAATGAAGCCCCCCCGGGTGGTCAGAACCTCGGAAAATGGTTTCTCCCCCAGTCCGACTTATCTTGGGTTCTTCGTTTTAAACCAGATCCTAAAGGATTTAAACCCCCTTTCCGTTTTTAATCTCCAGCAACTTCAGGTTCAAACACCCCCACCAGGTCCTCGGGAGTCACCACCTCATTTAAACCCTCCAGGTTTTTACGCTTCCCCGGGTCCTCAGGAGTCACCCCACTCGCTTACCCTCCACTTTCTTCGGGTTTTCTACGTCTTCACCAGGTCCTCAGGAGCACCACCACGTTTAATCTCGGGCATCTTCGGGGTTTCTACTCTTCACCAGGCCCAGGGGGTCACCCCCTTTGGGCTTATCTCCAGAAACCTTTAAATTTCCCAAAAATTCAAAGGGACCCTCTTTTCCAATGAAACCGGGTTGCAATTTTCCTTCCCCCTGGTGGCCCCTGCACCTCTGCCCCAGGCCCGATCTTTTGGAGATAAATAGGGCCCCTCCTCATCCCAGACCCCAAACGCCACTCCTTTTGGTCGGGTTTTCCCTCCCCAAACTTTTGAACAAAAGCCAAGAGCCCCCTCAGAGCCGTCCTCCTTCAGCGCCCCCCTCCCTGATGACTGACGATTTTGGGGTTGACCACCCCTTTCGTTCCTGGACTTTGGATGACAACGACCAGCGATAAAGAGACTCCAAAGACATCCAACTTTCAAGAGAGAGTGCGAGAAAAAAGTGGGGGACATACGCAAAAGTAAAGGGGCTGAACTGGAACATCTAAAAGGGGGGCTTGGATTATGAGCCCCAAATCTTTTTGGGTTGGGGCTCCAAAAAAGGGAAAAGTGAGGCCCCCCGAGCCCTCGGTCACGAGGTGGCAAACCTCAAAAATTTTAAACGAAAGGGGCCAAGCTCTTTATCTACAAAACAAAATCAATTTTTAAAAAAGGGTTTTACCTTTTTCCGGGCTTGTTTTACAGACCCTTCTCTTTACTGCCAGCCCCGGACCCCACTTCCGTTCGGGCTGAGGAGGGTTTCCACAGTTTTCAGACCCCCACTTCCGTTCAGGGCTGTGAGTTTTCTTTAGTTTGAAACCCTAAACATTTGGGCGTTCGGGGCTTTAGGGGGCTCCCCCGTTTCCGGGCCAACCCACTTCCTTTTAAAAGGCTGTGGGTGGTTCAAATAGCATAAATTTCTCCCTCCATTTCCTCTTCAGGCTGAGGGTGGTTTAGTGTCAGGCTCCCATTTTCCGTTCAGGGGCGGGTGGAGGTTTCTACAGCTTCAGACCCCCATTTCCTTTTTCGGGCAAAAGGGGGTTCAAATAGCTTCAGGCTCCCCCCTTCCTGTTCAGGCTGTGAGGGGTTTCCCAACGGGCGCCCCGGGTTTTTCTTTTTTTCCTGTTCGGGACTGTGGCGGTTCTAAAAGCTTCAGGTTTCCCCCATTTCCTTTTTTTAGGTTTGAGGGTGGTTTCTACACCCCGGGGGTTTTTCAAATTTCCTTTTCAGGCTCCTAGGGGGGGGTTTTTTAAAAGGTTTACGGGCCCCCAAATTTCCCCTTGTTCCGATTGTAAAAAGGTTCTACAGCTTCAGGCACCCAAAATTCCTGTTCGGGTTGTTAAAGGGGTTCTAAAAATTCAGGCTCCCTTTTCCTGTTCAGGTTGTTAAATTTCAAACAGTTTCCCAAGGCTCCCCCCCTTTCTTTCAGGTTTGGGGAATTTCTATAGCATGCCCCAACATTTAAACACTTCTGGTTTTCCCCTACTAAAGCCCTTTTTAAGGGGGACTTTTGTGATGGGGGGAAAATTTTAAAACATTCGGGCAGTGGGGTTTCAGAGCTCAAAAGGGGGTTAAATTTTGTCTTTAAAAAAAAAGATAAACAAGCTTCTGTCCTGCTGATAAGCCCAAAAGAAGGGAAAATTATGTCATCATCCCTTATCCCTTAACCCTCCAAAAAACCTTTCCAGTTACCCACAAACTTTTTTTTTAAATTTTTTTTTTTTTTTAAAAAAGTAAAAATTTTTCCTTGGGTGGGAAGGGAATAAAATAAAAAGTCTTAAACAAAAAATAAATAAAAAAACCCTTTCTTTTAAAAAATTATTGCAGAAAAGCGGGTCTATAAAAGGTTTATTAGCAAAATTTTACTCCTCTATAACTAGCTGGCCCGCCACATTTGACAAAAAGTCCCGGAAAATTTCCATCATAGAAAAACAAACCTCCCAGAGCCCAAGGATGCAACCCATTGCTTAAAAATTTTAAAAAAAAAAGCAAATTTTTGGTTAGAAAATAAAAACTCGGGTTTCGTTTCCAACTGGTAAATTCACCCCCCTTTGCTCCCCTTTTAAAAATTTCAGTTTCTTCCCAAGTGAAAAAAAACCCAATGTTAATGTTTTGGCAAAAACCCCAAGGGGTTTTCCTTCTCCGGGGATTTGTGGGTCCCCCTATCATTGAGGCCAACCCCAGTCAAGCAGGAAGTCGGGTTTGAAAAAGAATAGAAAATGGATTAAAAATTTCCTTTAAAAACCGGGCATGGGTTCACTTTTGCCCCAAATAAAATGAATGGGAGTCGGTTTTCCCAAAAAGGAAAATTTTAACATTGAGTCCAAACCCGGAATTTGCATCAAGTTCCAAAATTAAACTCTATGGGTTTAAAAACAAAGTCTTAAATACAGAATTTTAAAAATCCCAATGATAACAAAAACGTCCCCCCTCGGAACGGGTGAATCATGCATTAGGGGTTTTTTTGTTTTTTTGGGGGCGGGGAGGGTGGAGATACCGCCCTTAAAACAAATGTTAAATTAAAACGTCTTTTTTATATACGGGGGAAAATTGAAAAATTTCCCAAATTAAAGTTTAAAAAAAAAAAATACTGATTAAAAATTTTCCAACAAAAAGGAAAGTTTTTTTAAATTTTTTTTTTTTAAAAAAACCCTACACGTTTTTAATGTGGGGGCGCATGAGCTGTTGGGGTCGATACACACGGGCCGGCAGCCTGAAATGACCCACTTTGGGGGAGTAGATTTCTTTTGCAGATTTGTTGGGATTTAGATCAATTTTTTACTAATGTACACAAAGAAAAAAATTTAAGTTGCGGATTTCGTTTCCGGACGGGGAATTTAGCGGTGTGGGAATTTTGCAGGGTTTTAAAGGTAGTTTAAAAAAATTGGGCCCCGGGAAATTTGGGGAATTTTACCCCCCTTTCCTTTCCCCGCAGGGGATATTTTATTTTTTTTTAATTTTTTAATTCTTTTTCCCTTTTTTTTTCCCTTCCCCCCCTTCCAAGAGCCAAAACTTTTTTTTTTTTTTTGGCGTCTACAAGATTTAATGAGGGCTTTTTTTTTTTTGGGGAAAAGGGACAATTGTACTTTTTTTAAATGTAAAAAATATAAAAAAAACAAAAACCCCAGGGGGTTTCGCTCTAGGGGTGAAAAGTAGAATGTAAAAAATTAAAAAGAAGGGGGAAAGGTGCTCCCAAGGGGCCTTTCCCAAAGGCAAAAAATTCATTTCGGGGGGCAGGTGAAGAGATTTCGCCCCCCCCCCCTTTCCCCCCCGTAACATAATGAAACCAAAATAAACAAAATGCTTTAAACCATCAACTAAAACAAAAAAATATACAAAAAAGCTTTATCACAATGTTTTTAACAAAAAAAATAGTGATACAGTTCCCAAAATTTCACCGCAACATAAACAAAGAATCCCAGCTAAGGGTTTCCCAAAAGTCCCTACAAAAGAAAAAACAAAACCCCAAAGCACACAGTGACCGAATAATACCCCCAAACCCATGCCCCACATAAAAAACCCACCATATATTGACTGAATAATAAAAAACTAAACCTTTAAAACTGAATACAAACCCTTATACAACAACCTATATTACCCCCCATACGGGCCCCCAAAAACAGGGGTGAAATCCCCAAACTGACACAGACTCTCAACATACAATTTTTTAAACAGTAAATTTTATACCCAAATGACTTGCGGGGAGTCCCTGAAGAGTTTTTTCTCCCCCCCCTTTTTTTTTTCCCTCCATCTGTCCCAACCCAAAAACCCCGTCTCTCCCGGCCACATCTCTTCAAACTGTAAAATTTACAAAACAAACATCTTAAAATCCTAAATTTTAAACAGCATTTCCCTCAAACCAAAATTCCCTACCTTCTATAAAAAATCCTAACTATACACCCCCCATGGGAGCCTTTAAATAGCCCCGTAGCCAACAGTAGCCCCTGTCCCCCAGTAGTAGTCCCTTATGGGCCGGTAGTAGTCCCCTTATAGCCATGTAATGCCCCAATAGTCGGGATTTTACCCCCTTATGCCCAATTTAGATGCCCCCTAAAGCCGGGAAATTAAAGCCCCCTTATGGGCCATTTTAGAAACCCCTTATGCCCATGTATATGCCCAAATTAGCCAGGCTTTTAGCCCCCCCTTATACCGGGATTTAGCCCCTTAAAAGGCCAAGTAAATGCCCTATAGCCAGGTAGTTTGCCCCCCCTTTTATAGCCAGGCATAGCCCTTTTTATAGCCAGGTAGATCCCCATAAACCCAAGGGCCGGGCGGCCCCCAATGAAGCCATGCAGGGGCCCCCATGTAGCCAGCATGCCCCCTTGTAGCCAACATCCCCCCATGTAGCCAGGGCAGTCCCCCCATGTACCAGGCGGGTGCCCCCAGGTACCAAAAACATTGCCCCCAGGTACCAAAACAGTCCCCCCAAGAAAAGCCAGACAGTGCCCCCATGTACCCAAAGGGGCCCCCCATACCCAAAACAGTGCTCCCATGCCAGGTAGCAGCTATTGTTTAAAATTTAAAAAAAAATTTAAACCAAAAAAACGACCCCACGGTTCTCCCCTTTCCCAACTCGGGGAAACCCTGAAAGGAGCTTTTAAAATCGGCTTTTACCTCATCGCGCCGCTTACGCTGTCACTTTAGCCCCAGAGATCTCCCCCCCCGGGCGGCAAGCTGCCACCGAGAAGCCCCCACGTCGCAGGGGGCGGTGGAAAGCCCCACCCGAACCTGTTCTCTACTCGGGCGGGCCCCCCAACTCCCAAAAAAAGGGGTTTTTTTCGTTCCAGCATTTGGAAAACCCCTTTTATGCGGGTTGCAAAGGGCAAAAATTTTTGTAAAAGGGGAAGGTCCGGTTTTCCCCCCAAAGGGGCCCGGTTTTTCTCTCTCTCTTCAAAAACGCCCTCAAAGGGGCCCAATGTAAAGGATTCATTTTTGGTAAAAGGCCGGGGAGGGAAGGTTCCCAGCGGTCATTGGAATAAATTGGAAGTGAAAACCCCAAATTGTAACCCATATGTATATCTACATTTCTCGCTGCCCCTCAAACAATACTTTTTTCCCCAAGAAGGGGCCCTTTAAAATTCGGGAAACCGGGGGAAAGATGGGTGTTTTATTTTTTTCCCCTCTAAACACACAGTAAATATACCCCGGGGGGGGGGGGGGGGGGGGGGGGGGGGGGGGGGGGGGGGGGGGGGGGGGGGGGGGGGGGGGCGGGGCAGATTTTTAAACCCCATCGGGCCCCCTTTTACGGGACTGCAGAACAAAACTAAAACGTTTATCTTTTTGTGTTTAAAATGGATTTTGGCCAGATCTGTGCCCGCTAAATTATTTTTTTGTGGGTTTTGCACAGTCCCATTTTTTCCTCCCCAAAAAGAAATTTTGGGCAGGGGGATTCCCGTTTTCCCTCTTTTTTATTCACGGGGGAATGCAAAAGATCTCTCCCCGTTTGCAGGACCTCTGTTTTGAGTCAGGAAAGTGCCCCCTTTCCTAAAACATTTCCCTCCTCCTCACCCTCTCTCCTCTCTCCCCTTTTGCTTTTTACTTTGGGAAACCAGTTCATTTTTCATCCACAAAGCCGCGCATTCCCGTCCGTGCCCGGGCTCAAACACCCGTTGCAAAAACAAAAAAATTTTTAAAGGCGCACCCGGTTTCTAAAAAAACCAAAGCACTTTTCCCAAACCGGTAACCAAAGACGGACATGCTTAGTTTTTTGGCACCCCAAATCCTTTTCAAACTATATCTTCGTTTTGGAAAAAAACAAAAAAACCCCTTTAAGAACGCCCTATCCCCCTTTGGCTTGCACCCGGGAAAACCTAATTTCCCAAAAGGTTTGGGTTGGGAGAGGACCCTGAGTAAAGGGATGCTTTGTTTCCCCTTTCTAAACCAAATTTTCCGATCCCCTCTCGCTACCTTTGATGTCCCTGCTTTTCGGGACTCTTCTGGGGAACTTCACCCCACCCCACCTCTACGGAAAGGTTCCTGCCTGTCTGGTTTCTCCCGGCCCTTGGAAAAAACCCGGGCTGCTTTTTTTTTTCCATCAATAAAAGATCCTAAAGGGGAGCCCCTTCCATTTTTCTTAAAAAAAACCCATGCGTCTTCAATTTGGGGAAAAATTCCCACCAAAAACAAATCTGTTTCTAAAAACCCTTCCCCAAGTTCTTTTGCTCCGGTCCTGTTTGGGGTCGTTCCAGGGTTTCCCAGCGTCCAGCCCTCCTTGAAGTGGAATATGGGTAAAGGGTGCCCCAATGGGGCGGCTATCCCAACTCTGCTGCCCCCCAATTTGCCCCCCCGGGTCCGGTGCAATCCCTGCCCCCTTTTTTCCCGGCCTGTTTCTTCTGTTTTTGCCAGTGGAGGGACCCCTCCGGGGCAAAAAAAAGCCCCCAGGTTTTGTCAAGACACTTTTAAACCCGCCCCCCTCTCCCCTCTCCCTCCCGGGTTTTCCTGTTTTCTGCTCCCCAAAGGTCCAAGTAGTAAAATTCTTTTTTTTTCCAAAAATTTCCTAGCCCCAAAATTTTAAAGGGTTTTCCTTAGACCCAAGTGTCCACTGTTTTTTTAAAAATTTGAAATTTTCTTTTATGTATTCCCTGCCACACCAGGGTGCATTTGTTTTTTAAAACCCAAAGTTTTTCCATGTGAAAAACCCAAATTTGTTGTTTTTTGGATTAATATAGGGAGGAGTGGTGGTCCCCCCCTTTTTGGGTTTTTTTGCATCCCACCCCCTTCCTCAGGTTTTTAAATCATGCAGTTTTCTTTGGGAAGCGGGGTACCCTTCGCTCCCTAAAATGGCGGGTCTAAACGGGCCCCCAATACAGGGAAAACACTACGTAACCCACCTGCACTTAGATGCCCCCTTGACGTTTGGGAGGTGGGTTTAAAAACCTTTTTCCCAAAAAGGGGTGAAACCTGAAAACCCCTCATTTTTTCCCGGGTTTTCCTAGTTACAGTAATGTTTTTTCCCAAAAATTTTCCTATGTCCCATTAAAGGTTTCCTTATCCAAAAGTGGGGCCACTTTTTTTTTGAATGTCTAAATTATTGCTGCCAAAACCAGTGTGAAATTTGTTTTTTTCAAACAAAGTTTTTCCCAAAGGGGCAAAACCAATTGTTTTTTGTTTACAATTTAGAAAGGGGAAACTTCGCCTCTGAAGAAATTTCTTGGGATACAAGGGGGGGGTTTAAAGCCCAGGTTTCTTTTACGAGGGTTTCGTTTTTTCCCTTTTGGGGAGAAGGGCTTAAGGGGTTGTAAAGGTTACTGTAAACATTTCAATGCCGGGTTTCCCGTTCCCCCCACAGACATAGCTGTGTCCCCGCAACTGCAACGATTTCCACTACCACTGTGCCATCTGTCCCGGCTGTTTCCTCCGCTGCTCAATTATACTCACCGTTCCACGCTCCTGCTCAGGCTCGTACCCACCCCTCTAGGGCCTTCCCTCGGCATGGTTTGGGGTTTCCCGGCCCATGCTCCATTTCCATACCTCTCTACACATCGTAAATTTCGGGAAAAAGGGTCTTTTTGGCCCAAACTTCATTTTGTCGAGCCACTTATACCTTTTTTCAAAAAAATTTTTGGAGCCTGTGGGTTAAAAATAAAAAATAATTTCTTTTCACACTTTTTTTTGTGCGGTTTAATTTTCCTTATAGGTGTGTTTTTACACCCCCAGCGGGGATTCCCCCAGTGAAAAAATTCCCCGGGGCGACTGCTTTACAGCAAAGGAAATTACCACATCGGACATATATGGGTTATGAAAATTTGAAAAAAAAATTGTTATAAAAAATAAAATATAGGTGATTTGGGCGCTTTTTTAAAACTCGGGAAAAAAGTGCTTTTCAGGAGATGAAAAAAAATCAAAGGGTTGGGGGTTAGATTTAAATAACAATTTTGGGATGGGGAAACAATGGGTTTTTGTTGGGTTTTGCAAGACAATGGCAAGAAAGACAATCCGAATTGCAAAGAACAACATCGGAAAATGCACAGAGAAAAATTTTCAAAACCGAGCAATTTAAAAAAAGGAAGAAAACCTTGTTTAAAAATAAAAATAATACTTTGTATAAATTTAAATTTTTAAAAAATTAACCCCCACTGGGTTTTTTTTTAACCCCCTTTAGGACCCGGGGTTTTTTTTTTTGGACACTTTCCCTTTTTTCCCCCCTCGCCTCTAAAGCCAAAAACTATTTTATTTTTCCACCTACAAAGACAATAGGGCTTTTTATTTTGCAGGACTAGAAGTTTTTTTCTATTTGGGGTTATTCCTATACCCAAAAGAATAAAACTGGGAAACCCAAAAAAAATTTCCCAAAAAGGGCAAATTGTGAAAAAAAAAATTTTAAATTTTTGCCCCTGTTTTTTGGGAATTTTCCTTTTTCAGCATTCTCTTCGGTAAAAAAAAATGGGTTCTCTGTATTCTACAGGTTGGGGAAAAGCATTTTGGCAATAAAACCCAAAAAATGTAGGGGTTTTCCCTTAAAGTTTTGGGAAAACCCAAAAAAAAATTTCCAAAAAAATTTTTTTTATTTTTTTCATTTGCGGGCGCCAAGTTTGGGCGACCAATAACTTTTTTTACTAACACCTAAGGACGTCAGTGGGGTGTGAATTTTTTGCGGGCTGAAATGTAAATTTTTATCACTAAATAGTTTGGGAAAGCATGCGAAATTTTTGGGTCATTTTTATTTCCCCTTTTTTTTAGTGACATAAAAATTTGGGCCCAAAACCAATTTTGGGGTTTGGAATTTTTTTTCTTTTAAAGGTGTTTTAGGGTACTGGGAAAAAAGATTTTATAATTTTTTAACACATTTTTCCCCAAAGCGGGGATAAACCCAAAAATGGGGGTTTAAATTTTTATTATTTTTAAAGAGTTTATTTGTAAAATGGGAAAGGGGGGGGATTTTTAACTTTTAAAAATTTTTTTTTTTTAGTACCCTTTTAAAACTTTTTTTTTTTTTTTTTTTTACTGTAACAATTTTTCCTTCTATGGTGCTTGGGCCACTAGGGGCCGAAAATTTTTAAAACAACCTAAAAGCATTGCATAGTCTATGCATTAAGGGGGTACAAAGATGGGGGGGGGTTTTGCCCCTTCCTGTCTGCGGACGGAAAATTGGGGGCAAACCGGGCCCGGGAATGACGGGAGCCTTCACAGGGGCCCCCCCCCCCATTTCCCGTTCGTCGGACCGGCGTTCCCTTTTTAGAAAGGGCCGCGGCATCTTTGCCCCGGTGCGGAAACCCCGGGGGTTTAAACCCGCGCGGGGGGGGCCCACACCACCCCCGGGGCTGTTACAAACCCGGGTGTTAGCGGTGGGTTAGCCGCTAACAACCCGGGGGCTGTTCGGGGGGGTCGCGGGCGATCCCCCCCGCAAAGCCCCTTAGCGGGCCCGGGACGGACTCAAAACGCCCAGGGTCGTGAAGGGGGTTTAAAGATTTTTGCATTGGGTAAATTTTTTTAAAGAGGGGCCAGGGTAAAAGCGTCATGTCCTCTATCTTTTTTTTTTTTTTTTAAATAAATGTGTTTTTTAACTTTCATAATCCATATCTGCCCAATGTGGTAATTTCCTTCCCTGCACAGTGAGCGGGTGGAAAGCCCTTTTTTTCAAATTTTACATTTTGGAAATCGAAAAAATAGAAAAATTTTTATAAATGGGTGTGTAAAAAATGAGAAGTGACACAACAGGGAAAAAATACAAACCCTTCTTTAAAAAGTAGTTTAAAAAATTTGGGAAAAAGAAACTTTTGCTGGTGATCTCGCCTCCTGTATGGAGAAACTAGTCGCCTGCATTGCTCAGGGGGGAATCACATTCTTTTACACAAATACTCTTCACAGCCTGAAGCTTCCGTGGGCTCCTTCTATGAACTCTGAGCTTTAGTTCCTGTATCAGGAAGTGTCAATTTCAACTTTACTCCTGAGGTTCTTTTTAAGGATATCTTAGGTTTTGCAAATTTAATAACACCCAAAATAAATTTTTGGGTTTTGGGAAGAAAATTTGCAACCAGCAGCTTAAAGGGGGTTTTTGGGCCCGGACTTTGGGGTTTCCTTTTCCTCCTTATCCCCAAGTAGAATAAAAACAAATCATGCTGAATTTTGAACTTGCAGGGTGAGAGGAGAGGGTTTAGCAAGAGTGAGGAAAAAGGGGGGGCTTTTCAAAACCCTTTAAATCAAATAATAACTTTAAACAGTTGATTCTCAAAACAGCAAGACACAGGCTCATACACTGCACTTTCTCCCCAGCCCTTTTTAAACTCATTCCCTTTTCCCTGTCATCAAAAAAGAACTGTTTTCCCTGCAAGCACACCTGTCGGCTCCTCTGGTATTGTCTAATGCAACATTTAGGTAACTAAGGGGGAAATGAGCAATCTGGGAACCCAGAGTCTTCACTTTTTTTTAATCACATAAAATTTTTTGTGATTAAAAAACCCCCTTTTTGGAGGATTCCACATCAACATTACATCGTGGCAAAACCCCTTTAATGAAAAAGTGTTAACTAATTAGTTTAATACATAAGAAAAAAACATAAAATTCAACAATGATTATAGTAAATATGTATCAAACAAGTAACAGAACAGCCCCAAGATATTGGGCCCAAAAAAGAAATGGGAAACAGAATAATACAATAACAAAACTAAATAATGATCGTTACTAGCAAATTGAGGCTACAACAGTAAAAAGAGGTTACTTAGCTTATGGTCCGCATATCCGTTCACGTCTTTTCCAGAAAACGAGTCCCATGCCTTCATTACCATAGGGTTTTATTATCTGCTGAAGGAAAGATTTGGATCTGGGCACACAGTATTACCTGGTCCACAGAAGAGACTCTAAAGGCCACATGTATGAAACGGTTTTGGTCTAAAACTCAGTTTATTCCCCATAGGGTTATATGGGGAAAAAAGTGAGTTTTAGACCAAAACCGTTTCATACATGTGGCCCTATGTTCTCTCTGACTACAGGGTCTTTTTATACTTATTCTCTGAATGGCTGGCATATGCGATTCTCTGTTGATTAGTCACGGAATAATTGTTCATATGTGACTTAGGTTTTCTCATGCAAATTTCCCTGGGAATATTAGTGGTTGTCACCCATTCTATATGATATTACTCGTTTACCATCTGCTTTCTTATGAATATTCCCAGTATTACTATACAAACGTGTGTATATATATATATATATATATATATATATATATATATATATATATATATATATAGGCTTTCTCACGCTGATAGTGAAAGGTTTTTTTCAGCCCATCTGCTGAAACAAAACCCCCCTCAGATGGGGGTTTAGCATCTCAAAAGACTCGTGATGTATACAATAGCCAAAAATGCACAAAAGACTTGTTTTTGGAAAAGCACTGAGGTATAAACTGTACCTTTAATTTATCTATCCACATCTATCTATATCTATCTATATCTATCGATCAATGTATCTACACATATGTATGTATATACATAGAACATAACCATTAATACTTTAACCCTTACAACACTGTTCACAGCCATGAAACTTGTATTACTACTACAGTTCCTTCTATAGATTTTCTATTGGCTTTGGCTCCAGTGATCGGCTCGGCCGTTCTAGCAGCTTTATGTTCTGTCTCTGATACAATGGAGAGCTCCCTTGGCCGTGTGTTTGGAATCATTGCTGAAATGTCCACCCTCATCTTCATCCTCCTGGTAGACGCAGCAGATTTTTATCCAGAAGGTCTCGGTACATTTGTCCATTCATCCTTCCTTCAGTTATGTGAAGTTTGCCAGTGCCGTATGCTGCAGCCCCCACCATGATGTTCCCCCAGTGCCGTATGCTGCAGCCCCCACCATGCTGGTCCCCCAGTGCAATATGCTGCAGCCCCCACCATGATGTTCCCCCAGTGCAATATGCTGCAGTCCCCACCATGATGTTCCCCCAGTGCAACATGCTGCAGACCCCACCATGATGTTCCCCCTTACACACTGCACTGCTGGTGTTTTTGGGGTGATATATGGCTATTGGACATCTCTTTTGACAATTCTTTCACTCTTCTGTCTGAAATCTTGCGGGGAGCACCTGGTTGTGGCCAGTTTGTGGTGGAATGAGGCTCTTTCCACTTCTAGATTATAGCCCTTGCTGCGGGTGCTCCCGCGAACCACATGTCGGGTCACCTGCATTTCTTACCTCAGCCACAGCTACTCACCTCTCCTCGCTCCCTGCACTGTCTCTGCCGACTGGTAATAGTGTAATTTTCAGGTGCTGACTTGCCTGCCGGATCCATAGTGCTTTGTGTCTATTGAGAAAGTGTGTTCCTTAAGTTTCTGTCTATACCAAGTGTACATGATCTTTTCACCTCCGTCCCTCGACTACGAACCATGACGCTTGCCGTGACCTTCCTGCCTGTCTGCAGATGAGCAGCAGAGACTCCACAGCAGACCCAAACCCACCTCCAGGCTGACCAGATGTCAACAGCGAGCTGCTGATACTCCCCAGCAGACTGAGGCATAACTGCAGATTCAGCGAACAAATGAACAGCAGAGGCTACCCAGCAGACTGAGGCATAACTACAGATTCAGTGAACAGACAAACAGCAGAGACTCCCCAGCAGACTGAGGCATAACTACAGATTCAGTGAACAGATGAACAGCAGAGACTCCCCAGCAGACTGAGGCATAACTACAGATTCAGTGAACAGATGAATAGCAGAGACTCCCCAGCAGACTGAGGCATAACTGCAGATTCAGCGAACAGATGAACAGCAGAGGCTACCCAGCAGACTGAGGCATAACTACAGATTCAGTGAACAGATGAATAGCAGAGACTCCCCAGCAGACTGAGGCATAACTGCAGATTCAGCGAACAGACGAACAGCAGAGGCTACCCAGCAGACTGAGGCATAACTACAGATTCAGTGAACAGACGAACAGCAGAGGCTACCCAGCAGACTGAGGCATAACTACAGATTCAGTGAACAGACTAACAGCAGAGACTCCCTAGCAGACTGAGTCATAACTACTGATTCAGTGAACAGATGAACAGCAGAGACTCCCCAGCAGACTGAGGCATAACTGCAGATTCCTCAAACAGATGAGAAGCAGAGACTCCCCAGCAGATTGAGGCTTGAATGCAAACTCAGCGAATAGATGAGCAGCAGAGACTCCACAGCAGACACAATCTTGTTTCCAGGATCACCAGATGTGTCACAGCCAACAAAGAGCTACTGAAACCCCACAGCAGTCTGAGACACGATTGCATTGTCAGCTAGACAGACAAGCAGCAGAGACTCCACAGCACACACAGGCTCATCTCCAGATTCACCAGATACATCACAGCTAACAGCAAGCTGCTGAATATCCTGAACAGCAGACTGAGGCATGACTGGAGACTCAGCAAGACAGGCGAGCAGCAAAGACTCTCAGCAAAATTAAAGGGGTTTTGCCACCAGTAATGTTGCCCGGGGGAAAACCTCCAAAATGGGTATTTAATCACTTTCTAAATATATGTGATTAAAAAAAGTAAAAAACTCTGAGAGCACAGCATTTCTCAACCCCCCCTTTGGGTTACCTCAAAGCTTCCCCTATCACGACCCAGGAGCTGAAAGGCCGCGCTTTGCGTGAATCACTTCTTATCTGATGACAGGCAAAATGAATGGTCTTTGAAAGGCACCGGTAGCAATATTTTTCTTTTGTATACAGAATAACTAGCTGTAGTGTTATTAAGACCCCTGTTTTATCTGATGACAGAAAAACATGAAGAAGCTTTCAAGCTGCTGTGTAGAAATAGGTGTTCTCTTTTGTATACAGAATTTCACAAGTTATAAGTTTGATTTATTGAGTGAAAAATGTCACAGGATCCCCTTATCAAGGGCTTCTGTGCTCTGTCTGTGTGTGTCTATGTTCGTCTCTGTCTCTTTCAGCTCCGTGATTTGTTTACATTACTTTAGCTTCTTAGCAGATAAGGTTTTCTCCTGACAGGAAAGTCTATCAGGCTGTGTTTTGCAGATTGAATCCACTATTGTACTGTTTTATTAGTTCACTTAATTTTGAGACGCTCCCTTGGATTCCTCACTCCCCCCCCCCTCTCCCTCTCTCCCCCCTGCAGCTCCATGACTCAGCGTGATTTGTTGACATTCTGCCTGGGCTAATGAGAGAGGTAAGAAACTTTCTCTTGGCAAATCCCCTTTAAGGCATGACTGTAGTCTCATCAAGACAGACGAAGTAACAGATACTCCACAACAGACCTAACCTTTTCTCCAGGTTATAGCCAATAATAAGCTGCTTAAACTCCCCAACAGACTGAGGGATGACTGCAGACTCAGGGAATAGATGAGCAGCAGAAACTTCACAGCAGACACAAACCCATCTCCAGGCTGACCTATAGTAACCTAAGCTTTTAATCCACACAAACAAACTGTTAAATGAAATAGACCTATGTGAAACTGGATAAATCTGCAAGTGCAGTATATAGGTATCAGAGGACCTCTGTTGTGTTGCACTGTTTTCGGCATAGCTGTGGCATGGTGTCTGTGCAGTAATATAACTAGATGAACGTCTCTCTGCTGTGGGTGCGACAGGATGACAACATCACAGAGCTCTCACTTTCGGTTTTATTTCTCGCAGGCTGAGGTTGATGATTAGAAACGGAGCTCAGGGCAAACGAGCGGTGGCCCCCAGAGGGACGGAGGCAAGAGCCGACCTTGGAAATGTTCTTCCAGAGGACTTATCTCAACCATGGAGCTCTGTGATGGAGGTAACTGGGGCAGAAGCTCGGGAGAACTAAATATGATCTTACAAACTTTCAGAGGTCCACATTTCATGTGCAAAAGTAATGGATCCTCAGTGATCAGCTGGTCACATATCATCTTGTTGCTTTATAGAAGTAGTGAACAATCTAAAGTGTTTCTTACGGTTATAGTCTGCACATAGTAGTAAGAAAGTGATACATTATAACCTATCATTGAACATTAGAACATTAGTGGGGCTTATAAAGCTACTATACACATATATAGATACAATGTATGACATTCCAGAACACTTTATACCAAATATGGTCGTGGTCCTCGGCCTCAAGGAAAAGACTAATTGGTTAAAAGACCCCTTGTATAGGGGTAGAGTACTTTGTACCTAACCAAAAGTCTGGGGAAAAGGAGATTCCCTGGACACTGAAAATTTCTTGTGTGTTTTGACTCTTCTTTCTCAAGTGCGCTATACTAATTAGAAAACCAAAGTGAACACCTTTACCAGACGCTTTCAGTCTGACCTAAATGATTACTTTAACACTTTGATCCACTGTTATCAATGCTGACGTAAATCCAGTGTCGGACTGGGGTGACTGGAGCCTAGTAGTGAAGTAGATTATTGGCTCCCACCAGTGGAGTTCATTTTTAGGGCCCACCCTACAACTACTGCACATGGCTCTTCTACTCTGTTTCTCTCTTTCTGCCACGTTTTTCTGGCCTTTCTACATAAAAACAGGCCAGAGGCCCACCATGCCCAGAGGCCCACTGCGGGTTTGCACTACTCCCATGTGGGCCAGTCTGAGACTGAGTAAATCTATGCCCGCTGCAGAAGAGTAGCTAGTTACTACAACAGACATCAGGATTCTCTGATTGTAGATGTTCTTGATCCTTTTCTTCTTCACCTGACTCAGACCATAAAGACGTCTTCTGCTAGTAAATCCAGAGTCTGCTGCTAGATAAAATCAGACCCCAGACCTGACCCCCTGAATAAATACAGATCCCAGCCTGACCCCATGAATGCAGAATCCATAGCAGACACCTAAAATAAACATTGATCCTAATCCTGTGACGACCTCTGGTAGTGGATCCACTGGACCATCGCAGGCGATGGTGTAAGCTGCACCAGGTAGCGGAGTCTAAGGGGCCGCCGGTTTTCACGAAAGCCTGCTGCAAGGCGGGATGGTCTTACTGCAGCAGACGACGCCCCAGGCGCAGTTTGCCTGCAGTGGTGGTCATGGTGTACAAAATCACCAGGCAGGCTCATAGTCAGGGACAGGCAGGGAGGTCAGGGTAGACAGCAAAGGTTTCGTGGTCAAGGGACGGAGGCAATAGCACTGATACATGGGAAACACTGGGACGCACAGAAGAACACTTTCACTCATACGCTATGGGCACTATGGATGAGGCGGGGAGGTCAGGGGCGGGCTGGGTAATATAGGAACAGCACCTGCCAATTATCCAATTACTGGGGCGCTGGCCCTTTAAATTTTACAGAATCGGAGCATGCGCACCTTGGGGGACTGGGACTCGCACGCCGGCCAGCAGAGACAGCGCAGAGAGCGAGGAGAGGTGAGCAGCTACAGCTCCACCCGCAGACAGAGACCCGGGTGCATCCACGACCTGACATGTGGGTTGCGGGGGCACCTGTAACACCAGCACTGGTTTTGCCTTTTATGAATGATGTCATCTGAAATAGTTACCTGTTAGTGTCTCTTAGTTTAAGGGTTATAAATACAGATAATGGGCTGATAAGAAGCCAAGGAAATATCATCAGTCTCTAAGCATAAAAACATCATTATTAATTATTGTAAGAATGAAATACTGCAAAGGATTAAAGAGGTTGTCTCACTACAAGGATTGCTTTATATGTTAAAGATCTTGCAAACACAAGTCAGTTTGCAATATGTGTCCATTAACAGTGTCCTGCCTATTCCTAGATATTCCCTCTTGTATGGGCTGCATCAGCTCCTCAGGTCGCTATAGCTACAGACCTGTTTGATCTCTCCTGATAGGCTGCCAGCACTGGTCGATATAGCTACAGACCTGTTCGATCTCTCCTGATAGGCTGCCAGCACTGGTTGCTATAGCTACAGACCTGTTCGATCTCTCCTGATAGGCTGCCAGCACTGGTTGCTATAGCTACAGACCTGTTCGATCTCTCCTGATAGGCTGCCAGCACTGGTTGCTATAGCTACAGACCTGGCTTCTACTGCAGCCTAGTGGAAGCCAGTAAACACTCCCCTGAATTCAAAATTAAACCAAGAAAACAGGACTGAGGGAGATGAATCAATGTAGTGAGACAACCCCTTTAAGTTGATTATAGGTTGTTACATGATTCATGAGCGATCACCAATATCACTATATACTGATCCTCCTATGGTACCTAACCATCACCATTTACTATAGAGGTACAACCTATAGCAGATCTCACTGCAAGCAGCTACATCCCAAGTGCTGGCAATACAAGAACCAAGCAGATCTCGAGAGGACTCGTCAGTTTATGACTCTCCGCGTTTCATTCCTCTGACAAACCTGCACATGCCTCGATCTAGTGTGATCACTACTACAATGTCCTGCAAATATTTGCTTATCACATACTGTGTTTTTATTTTCAATAGTTTTTCTAGAATTGTTTTTATTTTGCATTGTTTTTCTTGTATTTTAATTTTACATTTTTTATTTTCCATTGTATTTCTAGTATTTTTTATTTTCCACTTTTTCTAGCTTTTTTCTTTTCCATTGTTTGCTAGTATTTTTGTGTTTCTTTTTTATTTTCCATTGTTTTTTTTCAAGTCTTTTTATTTTTTTTTCTCTTTTTCTTTATTTTTTATTGTTTTTCTGGTATTTTTATTTTCATTTTTTTTATCTTCCATTTTTTTAATATTGTTGTTATTTTCCATTGTTTCCCTAGTATTTTTTCCCTTTTTTCATTGTTTTTCAAGTATTTTTTTTGTATTATCCATTTTTTTAAAGTTTTTTCTTTTTCTTTATTTTTATTGTTTCCCTAGTATTTTTCTTTTTCATTTTTTTCTTTTCCATTGTTTTTCTAGATTCTCCATTTTTTAAGTTATTTTTCTTTTTCTTTATTTTTTTTATTGTTTCCCTAGTATTTTTCTTTTTTTTTATTTTCCACAGTTTTTCAAGTATTTTTTGTATTCTCCATTTTTTAAAGTTTTTTCTTTTTCTTTATTTTTATTGTTTTTCTGGTATTTTTATTTTCATTTTTTTTATCTTCCATTTTTTTCTAATATTGTTTTTATTTTCCATTGTTTCCCTAGTATTTTTTCCCTTTTTTTTCATTGTTTTTCTCAAGTATTTTTTTGTATTCTCCATTTTTTAAGTTTTTTTTCTTTTTCTTTATTTTTTTATTGTTTCCCTGGTATTTTTCTTTTTTTATTTTCCATTGCTTTGGTAGTACTTTTCTTTATTTTCCATTGTTTTTTTAAGTATTTTTTGTATTCTCCATTTTTTTATGTTTTTTCTTTTTTTCTCAATAGTTTTTCTAGTTTTTTTATTCTGTACAGTTTTTCTTGTATTTTTAGTTTCCATTTTTTATTCTTTAAAATGTCTTTATTAAGTAACACAAAGTTCAAGACATTCACAACGCATGAAATACAATTCGCGAATTATTAAAAAGTTCAGATATTGATATGTTATAACCTTTTCACTCTGTTTTACCAATTTTTTCTATTTTGTATAAAATAAAACAATAAAGAAAACAAATTTACATAAAAAAGTTTTATGTATATTAAAAACCGCCTGAGCCTTTGTTTTGCGATCTCATGTCCCCTCCTGAGAGCCGGAAGTCGCATTTCTTTAGAAAGCTAGTCCACAATGAAAGCCATCTAATTGTAATTTGACCATAGAGTTAGTCAGATTAAATTGCCCTCATTATCCTTTTTGTTGAAGCTGTCAGTCTTATCCTCTTTTTAGCTATCTTGGTAGGGGGAAAAGACATAAGTCGCTAAAACACACAAACAATATGTGCATTAGACTCAGACATAAACACATAACACATATCAACAAGTGGCTCCATTCTCCACCCCAACCCCTGTTTTGACAGTAGGATAAACTCCATATGGCCTCCTTATCTGACGCTTACATCTTGTCCTACGTTGTGGCAGAATCCCTGGTGGGCCGGATATCAATTTTGGTGTCGGCCCCAGAATTCTCAGCCTCTGGACAAATCAAAACGCTAGGTCTCCTAAAGTGGTGCCTCGCCTATTAGTACCTGTTCTTGAAACCATGTGGTAAAACTAAAGCAGTCCTTAATGGCTTCTCGTATTCTCTGTGGGAGCAAGGGGATAAAAATGCCCCAGACTTCGAAAAAATTGGAATGAGTCCCCTTTTTGCCCGAGGCCTATAACCCAATCCATTTTTCAGTTTTTAAGACAGTTTTTCAGGAACATCTTGAAGGGGGCTTGGACTCGTGTATCAGTGTTTAGAATAGTTTTGATACCTGCCGCAGAAATCATATATAGTAATTTCCTGCTTCCCAGTTCACATGGAGTCACCTGAGCATCTATGTGGCCAAATATTGCCCACAAGGGATCGTTCGGGACATAGTTAGTTAGGTGCGTTCTTGTGAATATCATCACCCGTTCCCAAAAATCTTTAATTACCGGGCAACTCCACAAACAGTGGAATATATCTGCCTCCAAGGCACCACATCGGAAGCATCTACTGCTTTCGAAAATGTCCATGCGGTATCCCCTAACTGGGGTAATGTAAGCCCTGTGATACAGTTGGAGGGACCTCTCCCCAAAATCTACTCGAGGCTAGAATTTACGGCTATTAGCCAGTGCTTAAGTAGAGTATGAACCTCCAGACTGGGGTCGTCTCCCGCCCACTTCGCGAGAGCCATGGTTGATTCTGAGACGTCAAGTGACGCATGTAAAACCTTGTAATAATGAGTGGTCAACCCCCTTTCCGCCGTACTTTTGAGCAGGAGTTTACGTGTTGACGGATCCCACTCCCTCTGCGCGAAATGTGGCATTAGCGCCAAAGCATAGCTACGAGCGCTCAAATAAGGGAAAAAGGAGACTCCAGCCTCTGGGTATTTAATTTTCAGTTCCTCTAATTGTAGGACCTTATGCGTTTTTGCATCAAATAGATCATACACCGACAAGATACCTCCTGTCCCCCACCTGTAGAAGTCTTTTTGTGGAGCCCCCTTCTGGAAGTCTGGATTGCTATTTTGTGCACGAAGCATAGAAGCATGGGGGTGTAAGTCCTAAGAGTCTCCTCATTTTTTGCCAACCCCGCCACGTTGAAAAGACAAGCGGGTTAGCCCTGATGGTTTGGGACTTGATATAAGGGCTGATGTATGAAATTTTTCTAGCGAGATCTTCCCTAAAAATTATTGTTCCCTCGGTGTCCAATATTTCTGAAATATTTTGCAGCCATCTGCGCCATACGAATCAGTGCGGCCACATTGTATGCCGAATATTCGGAAAATTGATGCCCCCATTGTCCCTGGGCTGCTTTCAAAAATTATCAACGGAATTCGAGGGCCCTTTTTTCCTCCAAATAAATCGGCGAAAGAGCGCATTCATTGCGTTTTTCATCTTTGCGCCTGCATTTGGTGGAAGGGAATGCAGGAGGTACAGTATTTGGGAAATCTTTCTAAATTTGATAAGGTTTCCCCTACCCACATAAGACAAAGGTTGTTGCCTCATTGCATGAGTTGGACTCTAGCGAGGTTATATAAGGGGGTAAAGTTATCTTTATTTCAAGCTGGCAGGAAGTCTTGATATCGATATTTCCCAAGTAGGGTATCTTAGCAGTGCACCAATTGAACGGGGTAGAGTGATGTCCACGTAGGTTTTTTCTGGCCTTTAAGTTTCATGCGTTAGTTTTAAACCCTGTTGATATGATATCCCGAAAGGGATCCACCTCCTGCGACCCCGCAGCACTTCCTGTAAATTGTGTCTTGGATTTTTCAAAATCACCCGCACATCATCTGCAAAAAACCACTATTTCTAAGATCGGGGAATCGCCCCGATTCCCATCAGCGGCCAATCTGGGTTTTAGATAATACAACAACGGATCAAGTGCGAGATCAAAGAGCAAGGGAGACAGCGGACAGCCCTGCCTTGTGCCCCTAAACATATCTATGGGAGAAGTTAGTAGCCCATTAATTAAAAGATTAGTGGATGAACCCTCTTGGATGTAAGAAATAAAGTTTCTGAAGACGGGGCCAAAATTTCTTCTCGACAAGGTAGCAGACAGGAAGGGCCATGAAACCCTGTCAAACGCCTTTTCGGCATCTAAGCTCAAAAGCATCAAGATATCCGAGGAAGGTTCCGAGGCCCTCACCGTCGCCCCCACCACCGTCCGAATATTTTTAACTGCTTGGCGTCCCTGTACAAAGCCCCTCTGTGCTGGATGCGCTATAACAGGGAGGAATGTCTGGAGGCGAGTCGCCAAAATCTTGGTCAAGAGCTTATAATCACTATTAAGTAAGGCTATTGGGCGCGATTGGGTGTGATCCTTGCCTGGTTTTGGGAGTAAGATCGTACATGATTCCGAAAATAGCTCCATTGCTCCTTGATCCCGATATATTGCATTATTCCATTTTTTATTCTTCACTTTTTCCTGTATTTTTAGTTTCCATTTGTTTAATTTTCCATTGTTTTTCCAATATTTTTCTTTTTTTTTTTATCATGATAATTTTTATTCTTTTATAAATTTTCTTTAAATACAAACACTAAACGATGACAATCAGGTACTGGCTGATACATGACAAGAGTAAAATTATACAGTGCCAAGTTACTAGACATTTATAGTTGACTTGTTGCTTCTAATATTTTTCTTTTCCATTGATTTTCTAAAATTTTTATTTTCCATTGTTTTTCTAATATTTTATTTTCCATTGTTTTTTCTAATATTTTTATTTCCATTGTTTTTCAGGCTTGAGGATCGCTGGCTCTATCAGAGATCTCACCCGCACTGGTAGCCATGCTGACGTCTCCTGAAGATCTGAGCTGACGGATATCTCTGAGCATTTCAGAAGAACAGTAAAACTTTAAAGGAAGATGGCGGCCGCTTCTCGTGATTTTCCACCGGAGAAGCCTGAACTTTGTGGTTACTACTTTGAGATACCCAAAAAAGCAAAAGTGAGCAGAGTCCAGATCTCCACGTTGTCTTCTTCAGTTCGAAAGAGAATAATGCGTCTCAGCGGCAGCACTGACCTCAACGAGGCTCCTTACGTCATAGTGGTGTCACCAATTATTGAGAAAAACTTCCCAAATGGCCACAAAGAGGCCCCAACAGCGTCTGCACAATTTGCTGGTGACCACTCATCTGATGGAAGGCCATGGACGAGGAATGGACACTGGAGTTACTTCATTCCTGTGAAGTGTTTGAAGGACACCGCACTGGATATACTAAGGTTGTCCCAAACAAGCGGTGAGGAGGAGAAGTGGAGTCTTGTGAGAGAATTAGCCAATGTCAATGACTCCTCCATTCCTAACCTAGAGGGGACCAAGATGAAAGCCACCGCTCTGTGTGTGTACAACAACCGGATGTATCTACTGCCCGACAGCGAGGAAAGAAACATGAGCGATGGAGGGAAGAAGGGCGAAGTCCAGAGACCAGAAACCAATGGATCCCAACCAGAGGCCGAGCTGAGCACAAATAGAAAGCAGAAGATCCCGCTAAAACTACTTCTGCCCCACCAACATTGCAAAGTAGTTGGTGATGAAAGGGAGAAGTTTGCTCCGGCTGTGAAAGAATGGGATAAGGGTAAGTGGGAACAAGCAGAAGAAACTACATCCACCAACGCCTGCCCAGCTTCAAGCTCTTCTACTAAGAACAGTCATCAGGTAAATCATTCACATACGGAGGTTTTTATGGTTTCATGTGAAAAGCACTTACACTGTGGGCACAATTATTCGTCCAGTTGTATTTTTGAGGATTAAAAGGGAGGTTCCACCATAGGCTTTGATGGCATATCGATAGCCCTAAGATAAACCCACCTATATTCAAATGTGCAGATTTATTATTATGTTTTTTTTAGGGACAATGGGCAAAAAAAAGGAGTGGATACAATTGTATTCAATCTAGACAATGCTCTGTGAGCTAAATGTACTGGATTTCAGACTGATACATTGTACATAGCTATTCCTGCTCTCAGCTAAGAATTGGATACAATTGTATCTAATCTAGACATCCTGGACATCAGACTGATACATTGTACATAGCTAGTCCTGCTCTCAGCTAAGAATTGGATACAATTGTATCTAATCTAGACAATGCTCTGTGAGATAAACATCCTGGACATCAGACTGATACATTGTACATAGCTAGTCCTGCTCTCAGCTGAGAAATAGTAGTTCAGGGGTATGTTGTCCATATCCTAAATGGTCACGTTTTTATTTTGACCTCTTTCTGTGGTTATAAAGGAACCGCTATAAGCCCACTGCTCCCTCATAAAGCAGATGAATAAATGCAACAACTTGGGTATCAGTTCATTTCTCTTTAATAGTGACTACATTTACCATGTACAATTTATGATACCATTGCCCTATAATATGACAGAGAGGTTTATGGGTCCCCTCAAACACCAGGTTGGGGTGTGACTGTAACCTTCACACCCCCCAATGGTTATAAAGACAGACACTGCAAGGCACTGATGTTTTAATGGTATTTCCTAAATTATTCATATCCCTATGTTACAGCTTTCAGGATTTTCATGTATTTATTTTTGCATATAAATACACCTTTGGAAACAGCACTCTAATCTTTGGATAAAAATAAAACCTTTATTGTATCATAGATAAAATCATCAAAGAAACATGATCACAAGGCATCTCTGACATGAAGGGAAAGTTCAATGACGTGATACAAAAATCATCCTTAATCATAGCTGCCATGAGTGCTGTTTCCAATGGTCTATTTGTCTACATGTTAGATTGGGCGGAGGTTGGGAGCCCCACCAGAAACTTGCATCCTCTAAGGCTAGGTTCACACGGGTTAACTGTGGGACGTAATTACGCCGTGTGGCCGGGGGCGGGGCGGAGCGGGGGAGGGAGCGGGAGGCCGACACTTCGCCGGCCCATTGACTTGCATTACCAGCGGCGCGTATACGCCGCTGCTAATTCACATGTGAATTATCTCCCCCCTCGGGTATTCGGCCGAGAGGGAGAGGAGACGTAATCCATAGTTCTCTATGAGATCTGTGGATTACCGTAGTTACCAGGACGCATTCAGCCCGTAATTTGCGCACTCCGGCGCGTAATTACGGACTGAATTACGTCCTGGATAGTGCTGTGTGAACATGGCCTAATAACAGTGAGCTGAGTTTTCCGCTAGTAATTTTTGTATGCTTGGCTTAAAGATTCAAAATATGTCCATCCCTGTGAAATTCTCCACCAACACCAATGACTGTGATGTCATAGGGTGTACATACTTTTTACTCTGTACTGTATATACATTATGGAGTGAATCCGTAGCGTCATCTGACGTCTCATTCTTTTTCAGATTTCCTCTTTGGAATGTTCGAAAAGAAGATTAAAAAGAAAACGTTCTTATGACGGCAACAAAGAAACTTTAACAAAGAGAAATGAACCAAGTGATACAAATCAAGACTCCCCGGGAGCGCAGGACATCGGAGGTGGTTCTTCTCCCCAGTCCAACTCATCATCTTTATGGTCTCTTTCTCCACCAGGTCCTCAGGAGTCACCACCTCGCTTATCTCCAGCATCTTCAAGTGGAGATCCTGAAGGGCCCTCTGCTTCCAATCAACTGTGCAATATCCTTCCACCTGTGGCCCCTGCACCTGGGACACCGGGTCCAATATGTGGAGATGATAGGAGTCCTCCTCATCCAAGAGCCACGACCAGTCCGTCCTTGTCAGAGTTCTGTCCAAGTTCTGAAAATTGCCAAGAGCTGCCAGAGACGGCATTTTTTATTGAACCCTCCCTTAACGATGAAGACTCTTACCTCTCCTCACTTCTCAACACCGATGACTCATCATCTTCACGGCCATGGTCTTTTTTATCACTCCTGACTTCTCCTCAAGAGTCACCACCTCGATTCTCTCCAGAAAAGTCACCTTCAAGTGCAGATCCTGAAGGGCCCTCTGCTTCTAGTCTACTGTGTGATGTCCTTTTACCTGTGGCCCCTGCACCTCTGACACCGGGCCCAATAAATGGAGATGATAGGAGTTCTCCTCATTCCAATGTCACGTCCAGTCCATCCTTGTCAGGGTTTTCTCCAAGTTCTGAAAACAAGCAAGAGCTGTCAGAGAGGCCATCTTTTAGTGAACTCTCAGAGTATTCCAAAAGAAAACGTTCTTATGACGGCAACAAAGAAGCTTTAACAAAGAGAAATGATCCAAGTGACTCTGATACAAATCAAGACTCCCCGGTAGTGCAGAACATCGGAGGTGGTTCTTCTCCCCAGTCCAACTCATCATCTTCATGGTCTCTTTATTCATTCTGGAGTTCTCAAAAGTCACCACCTCATTTCTCTCCAGCAAAACCATCTTCAAGTGCAGATCCTGAAGGGCCTACTGTTTCTGGTCTACTGTGTGATGTCCTTCCACCTGTGACCACTGCACCTCGGACACTGGGCCTGATATGTGGAGATGATACGAGTCCTCCTCATGCCAATGTCACGCCCAGCCCTTCTCTGTTACCGTTCTCTCCAAATTCTCAAAACAACCAAGAGTCAGCAGAGACGCCAACTTTTAGTGGACCCTCCCCGATGATTAACGTTGTAAGGTCTGACCGCTCCGGGTTTCTTGGCATGGATGACCGATCACCTTCATGGTCTCTTTCACCTTGTCGTTCTCAAGAGTCATCACCAGCAAAATCATCTTCAAGTGCAGATCCTGAAGGGCCCGCTGATTCCAATGAACCGTGCAATATCCTTCCACCTGTGACCCCTGCACCTCTGACCCGGGGCTCCATAGGTGGAGATGATAGGAGTCCTCCTCATCCGAGAGCCACGTCCAGTCCTTTCTGGTCAGAGTTCCCTCCAACTTATGAAAATGGCCAAGAACCGTCAGAGACGCCATCTTTCAGTGAACCTTTCCTGATGACTGACGATGTAAGGTCTGACCGCTCCTCGCTTCTAGATATAGATGATACGACCAATGATGAGAGACTGCAAAGACTTCTCAACCGGGTGAGAGAGTGCGAGAAAAAAGTGGAGGATATGAAGTGCGCAAAAGAGTCAAGCTGAACTAGAACTAGAGGTATCAATAGGGCATGTGAATTACAAACTCTATCAATTGGGTGGGGGCCTGGCTTTAGAACTCACATAGAGGTAGGTCAGGGCTATTCCCATAAATAAATGAAGCAGCCAGGCTTTTCATTCTTTCTTTTTTTTTTTTTAAATATATTTTTATTGAAAGTCAGCCAACATACAAGCATATTATATTCCACCAGTCCCTTTAATAAGTCCAATAGATTAGAACATTTAAAATCCAGTATTGTATACAAAAGAAGGGTTACCTAGGGAAAAGAAACGTGCCATGGGGGTAACATTCAAGAGTGATAAAAGCATGTAGCATAGCATAACTTTCCATTATTTTCTTTATGATTCGTTTAGTTTAATTTTGACAGCTCATTGCTGAGAACTAATCAAATCGTAAAGTACTAGAACCGGTTAGTTGACCGGAATAGATAGAGTAAGTAAATACATCCACCAGGTAGAAACTTACATTTTCGTTTAACTTTATATGGTAAACGCTTCTCTCATAGCCTTAGTTGCAATGTTATGGAAGGGTCATAGCTTGCCCCCATTGTCTCAAATAGCCTACAGACACTAGTATCCTTGATAAGTAGCAACGGTCTCACACTAAATAAACACCTAGCGTCCCTGTCGCTTCCTTTTCTAGATACCATTTCGTATATTTAAACGGAGTGACTAATGTCTTAATTTCTGTGGCATTTAGGAAGTGTTCTATAAACGGTCCCCACTTGGTGAAAAATGTTTCAGTTTGTGATATCTTAGTTAATTCTGCCTCTATTTTATCCATCTGTAAGTACAGTTTTACAGATGGATAAAAAACACAGTTATTTAGCAGGCAACGCTTTGCTGCCAGGAATATAATATGCAGCATAGTGTGGTGTCGTGCTATGCTGGAAAAATCATGGAACAGCAGGGGTTCTGGAGAAAGAGGGAGGTCGAGTGTCCATTTCTGCTTCAAAGTTGTAATCAGAGACTCCCAGAATTGCCTGGACTCGGGGCAGAGCCACATTCCATGGATCATGTCTGTTTTACTTTGCGTGCATTTAGGCCAGCGTAGCTTCCTGTGGGGTGCTAGGGGGTGAGGAGGGATATTAAATCCATAAATTGCGCGATATATGAATCGGAAGTGTGTCTCACGCCACCTTTCGTTAATCACCGCTTTGCAGATTCCCCTCCAGCCCCCCGGTATCTTTTGGGCAATTTCCATTCCTGGAAATTCTTTATGCGAAGAGTTTATTCTCCCACTTGTAGTTATCTAAGCATCTTAAGTTCATATATATAAACGATAGCGAGTGTCTGCTAGACCTTGGGCCTATCATGTCATCAAATGTATTATTTTGAAACGCGCCTCTTGTGTCATTGACTCTGCTTCTAATGAAGCTCAAGACTTGGCTATAAAAGTGAGGAAGTGAGATCCTGGTATGTCTTTAGTTGTCTGCAGCTGCCTAAATGTAATATATTGCTTTCGCGTTGTATCATATATATCATTTACCATTGTTATTCCTTTTTCTTTCCAAAATGCTAAGTGGCTGTTGTGAAGACCTATTTTAAATTCAGGGTGTCCTACAAAGGGCATATATTTGCTTAGCTGCATAGGGAGTTTATAGAGCTTATGGCAGGTCTTCCATGTCATAATAGTGTCAGGCTTTTCATTCTACACAACTGATCAGACATTGATCGAATTGATTTGTGACCAATGTTATAGTGACCCCAAACACCATAATTGTCGGCTCTGAGGACCCTACTTAGTGACCAGTGATATACATATACTCACGGTATGATAGCCTGCGCTTGTGCTGCTGCTATCACGTGTGGGGGGTGGCTGTGATTGTCCCTGCAATTTTACAGAAATTTATAAAGCTCTCATGCCCGAAATTTCATCCCTGTAATAACACAATCAATAGTGACCACATAATCGGAAGATATGCTGGTAACTTTTGCCTGGATCTAATTTAGTTAGCGGGTGCCTAAAGTCAGACCTAACAGCTGCCTGTGCAGTGGACATGGACCGTCGCTTTTGCATTTGAAAACATTAAGGGCGACATGTCCGAAAATTGGCGCCACCGCGGCAGTTTTTAGGTGCCTTTAATCAGTGTAAAGTGCGCCTGAAAGTACGATCCTTTCCAAAATTGGCGTCTGGTCTACCTTGCATAGTAAACTTAAAAAGGCAAATCGTGGCGCATAGCGTATCATTGGTAGTGTATGGAATGCGCCTATGGAGGTGAATTGTGTAATGGAGATGCATAACGTATCAATACTAGTGTATGTAATGCGCCTCAATAGGTGAATTGTGTTATGGGAGCGCACAGCGCATAATTTCTACTATATGTAATGCCTTGTAATGTCTTTTTAGCCACATTACAATGTGTCGTGCCCAGAGTCGAATGCACCTACTTTTGGTGTATGACAGTTCATTTACATAGTGAACATGGCGTCAAGAGTATTTTTGGCGCAAAATAGACCAAAAGAACGGCGTTTGTGTATTGAGACATGTCGCCCTATGTTTAAAATAATTGTGTTTATTCTTTATTTTTGTGTACAAATCAATTCATTAAGTTTTTTTTTTTTACGTTTCAAATTCTTGCAGGTGTAGACCCCACAACTATCAGACTTTTACGTCATGTCCTATGGATATACCATATATGTCTGAGATGGGAAAACTCCTTTTGCAGCAAAATATAATTATGTTTATTTTTTATTTTTGTGTGACTTTATTAAAATAGATTTTTTTACATTTAAATTTATATATAATATATATTTTATTAATATATTTATATAAAAATATATATAAAATTATATATATAATAAAACCCATACGCATAAACAAATTTTATGTATATATTGCAATGTTTACTCATTGTGCGGCCGCCGTCTTTGATCAGCCTGGGGATCAGTCAGCTCACTTCTGGGATTGCCGTCCTTTGGTAGAACGGTTATGGAGTCCAACAAACGTCACGCTGACACAGGAAGTAGTTTCAAAACTGTCCTCAGCCAGCTTTATTCAGGCACAGGTCAGTATACAAGGCGCAATAATGCACACACAACCCTCGGACATCTGGCCACTAGCTACACACATAGAGTCCAAGTCTACCATGGTCTGGACCTATCATCCAGCACCACCAATATACACTTTGGCACATCTCCTACTGACTGTTTCTGGCTTCCCTCACATCTGGAGGTGAGAACCTTCACCTTAGCTCTACCTGTTGCTTCAACCTCTGGTAACTGAACACCCCCTTTTGTTAAATTACCCAGGTTAATAAGCCCCCCAAAGACTCCAAAAGCCTGTCCTGGAAGGGGGAACAGCCTCCAAAAAAGCTGCATAACCAAAAAAGCCCCCCTTTCTTTTTTTTTTTTCATGAAAATTTTTATTCTTTTAACATTTTCTTAAATCAAACATTAAACGTGACAATCAGGTACGGCTGATACTGACAAGAGAAAAATTTAACGGGCCCAAAATTACTAGACTTTTAAAGTTGACTTTTTTGCTTGAAAGGCATATAAAACCTATAATCCATACAATTTATATAACTTCTATAACATCAAAAAATTAAAAAAAACGGGGAGCCGAACTTAAAGTTGATTATTTTAGGCAGAGTGGCAGAAGTTGATGAGCAAACAAAGTTTTGCAAGCCTTTTTCTTACTTTTAACCTCAGCCCTTTGACTATTTTTCTGGATCCCCTAAGTCCCTGCCATCGATGTTCCAAATACCACGTTTCCCTGAGAATGGGTCATAAAGGGTGAATGTCCCCCAACCCTCATAAATGCTGTAATAAATTGTTTTTAACCTCAAAGACTTCCCCGTTTGTGCTTCTTTTTTATAAAAACATTTCTATTTTGTCCAGCACCATATCTCCCTGACCCTCGAATCACCACTTATCGAGGGGGTTTTTACCTAAGCCATTCCCGAAGCAAAAACCTCTTGGGTGCCATTAGGGAAAATAGTATGAGTTTTTCACTTTCTTGGTCTCCCTACCCATCCCTCCAAAGACATGAAACAAAAACGCGTAGGGGATAGGGGAATTTTCACAGACATTTTTTTTCGTAGCATTGAACAAAATTCAGACCAAAACTCTGTGTTCTGGACAAGACCCGAGCCGAGTTTTTTAACGTGAGAGGTTTGGCACATTTCGGGCACGCCCCAAACCCCCTCCGGGGGAAAGGGTGGGCAGGTAAAATATTAAACCCCAATATGGCCCTTTTTGCTAACCTAAAGTAGGTGTCCCTCCATGCCTCATTAACCAAGGCCTTTCTTTCCTGATTCCACCCTTAAAACCCCTTTTTGGGTATGTCATTGTCTGGGAAATCTCATTTCCCCTTTTTAACATTTACCGATGTTAACCACCCATTCTTGCTGTTTTCCCCCATATAATGGCTACTACAATGTCCGAACCAGCGACTGAAGTTACACTTCTGGCTTCCCCCACTGAGACCAGGACCCCTCGATGGCACACAAGTTGCAGACCTTTTGCTCTAGCCCATTCCATGACCGAAACCTGCGACCTACAGTTGCTCTGTCACTATATACAGTATATATATATATCTCAAACAAAAACATAATGTCAAAAAATAAATGATAATAAATTGAGATTCACACATATCACATTCTTTATTTTTGTGTGGGAAGCAATTTATTAACATTGCTTTTTTTCTACCTTTCAATTTTCACTTGGTATAGTAGAGATGAACGTTTCTGTGCATCTACAGCTATTTATGCTGTTTGCGGGTTTGGGGAACACTCCCCCTTTTTTTGGGATTGGCTGACTGACATTTCATTCAAATTTAAAAAAAAATGCCCCCAAGCGCAAAACTCTTCTATATGTCTCCCAACTAAATGTAAGCAACTTTCCAAAAAATTTAAAATAGCTAAAACCAATCCGTTATTGAAGCAATAGTAAAACTTTGACCCAAAGGGGTTAGCCCCACAATCAGCTCTTTTTACCCTAATCAACCCCGAATTCCTCACAATTTTAAAGGTTCGTTATAAAATACACTTTAAAAGCCCCAAAAAATTTTAAAAGAACTTTTTGCAACGTACCTAAAAGTCTTTCCTTTAAAAGGGCGTCCGATCGTATTAAACCCCCAAAAGCGACCATTTTTACTGAAAAAGAAAGGGAAAGGGGAACCCCAAACGTAAAAAACTAACTGGCAGACAAGGGGACGTCCCCTTTAAATTACAGGGGGCTTGTCCAATATAAAAGTAAAAACCGCTTTCCCGGAAAAAATCAGGGTTTCCCCTTTTTCAGGGCTGCTTTGGGAATTGCCAAGCTAGCAAAACTACCACCCCCTTTCTTTCGACGTTTAGTTTAAACGATTAGTTTAAAAAATAAAAATTTTAAATCTTTATTATAAAAATTATTAAAAAAAATTTTTTTACTAAATTCTAAACAAAGCATTATAAACCCTTTTAAAAGTAATAAATCCCAAAAGATCCAATAAATTAATAGTGATAATCCCAAAATAAACCCCTTAAAAAAATAATAATATATCAATTTCCAAATCATGCATTGGTTCCTTATTTAAAATGAAAATTTTTTAATTTTCAACTTTAAAGGGGCCATTTGGGTTTCCCTGAAAATTTTTTTTTAAAAATCCTTTTTTGTTTCTATTCCCTAGACCCCTTCCCAAAAAGACCCCCTTTCCTCCATCCTAATTTAACTTGTTAAATTCCAAAAAATTTTAAAATTTTTTAGGGATTTCTCAATAGGTGAAAAAAAATGTTTTGGATAGTGGATTCCTAAATACCCCTCAAAAATTTTTAAAAAAAATGTTTTTCCAATAAAAAATTTTTTAAAAGGGGACTTTTGTCCTCCCCAAATATATTTTTGTCACATGGGCATATTATCAATATTTTACATATTTGGTTTTTAACATTTTAATATGATCTTTTAATTTAAAAAACGTTCGGGAAGTAGTTCCATTATTTAAAAATTAAAGTTTTACTTTTATTAGCTTGGCAACGTGGAAATTGCATAAAAAAGCCCACCATAAAGTAAAAAAGGGGCCCTTTTTAAAAGGGTTTTTTTTTCCAACCAGGTAGTTCCTGTGTCAATACCATTAATCCCCCGGTTTTTTTAACGTAGGTTTGCCCAAATTTTTTTTAAACCGTAGGGGGCTAAAAAAAATTCCCAAAATTTTCCCCTTGCTTTTTTTAAAAAAAAATTAGGATTCTTTGACAAAAATTCTCCAAAAATTTTTTATCCTGTTTTAAAAAAAAGACCAAGTTTAAAAAATTATTTTTTAAAAAAAATTTTGAAATTCATAAATATTTGATTATAAAAAAGGGATTTGGCAAATTTGTTGTTCTATTATTTTCCCCCTCCCTTTTTTTTTGTTTTTTTATTCCTCATTATTTTTTTTTTTAAATTTAAAAGTATTTCTTGGGGGGATCCCCTTTATTTCTTCCTTAGTTGTTTTCTAAACCCTTTTTATTGTATCCTCTTTTAAAAAATTTATGGGAGCATAATTTATTGCTTTTTCCCTCATAGCCCTCTGGTTCTTGTACAGTTCCTTTTTAATTCTAAAAAAATTGGGCCCCTTTTGGTATTTTTGGGAGAGCCACCCTAAAAAAAATTTGGCAGCAAATTGAATGGTATAAAACTATTAGTATCCGTCTTTTTCCAAAACCCTCTAGTTTGTATAAATTTTTGGTCAAAAAAAAAATTGTAAAAATCCAAAAAAAATGTACTCCCTTTTTTTTACTAAATTCAAGTTAAATGAAAAGGAAAAAGTTATTTTGTTTTTTTTCATTTAAGAACATATTTAATGAACTAATGACCCTTGCCATATAAAAATAGCAAAAATCGTCTTAAAATTTTTTTCCGAGTATTATTTGTTCTTTTAAAACTTCCCTTTCTGGTTTGATCTTTGGGACTCCTCCCAACCGCCCCACATGAAATTGGCTTAACTCGAGCAAATTTGGGTTTCCCCTTTGGCGGTACCCCAGTTTGTAAAAAAAATTTTTAAAACCATTATTTTAAAAAAGTAATTATTTTCTAAAAAAAATGCTCACAGTCCACAATAAAAATCTATTTGTTCCCAATTTATAATTATCTTCCTTTTTAAAAAAATTTTTAAATCATTTTTTTCAACCTTTTTTATGTTGTTAACAGTAATAGTAGGTTTTTTGTCTAAAGTAACAAGAACAAATAGTCCCTCCTTCCATTTGATTTTTTTGAGTTCATTAAGAATGTTAGGGTTTTGTCCTTTAAATTTTTGCATAATTTTCTTTAAATGTAACTGAAATTTGGGGAAAATCTTTTTTTATTCTGGATAGATTAGTTTGATTTAAAAATTTTTAAACCCCATATTATGGGGCCTTTTCCTTTGGGGTTTTTAAATTTATCTTTATGGGTCTTTGGCGATTGTAAAATGCCAGATTTTAGGTGTTTTATAATATTAAATTCAAATTCCCTTTTTTTTTTAATATTCCTTTTTTCCCAAAAAAAAAAGGGCTTTAATTTTTTTTTTAAAACCCGAAGATACTGTTGTGTTGGATCCTTTTATTTATTTTGTAGGTTTGTGTATCAGATAAAAACCCATTGGGTTCTTTTTTTCATAAGATGGCTGATCTAATAACACTATCTTTCCCCCCCTTAAACGGCTTTTGGGTTACAAATGATATTATTATTTTCTTGTATCGTTTAAAATTTTGCTTTTTTTCATTTTTTAGTCAAATTAACCCCTTTGGTAATTTTTTTAGATTTGGGGAATTTTGCTATTTGTTTTCCCCAAATTTCCCTTTAAAACCCCCTCGTTTTTAAAAGTTTTAAAGGGTTTTTAAAAATTCATTAAAAAGGGTTAAACTTAGATTTTGGGGCCCTTTAAAATGGTATGTTTATATGGTTCATTTTCACATCCTTTAAATTTCTTTAATTTCACTTTTTCTACATTGGAATATTTAATTTTTGTTATTTTTATTAATCTCTTTTTTTACCTTGTTTTTTTTGAAAAAAAAATTTTAAAACCCAAATTGCGCATTAAAATTCTTTACCCAAAGTAGGCGTCAAAAAAAATTTTAAAAATTTGATTTATGGGGCAAATTTTAGTCCCTTTTAGTAGGAGAAAAATTTTTCTCCCTCCTTCAATACAAAATGAAAATAAGATTAAAAATTTTTGGTTTAACTGCGTTTTTTCCCTAAAGCCTTAAAAGTTCTTAATTTTTTCTTTTTTTGGGGAAATTGGGCCTTCCCCCCCCCCCTTGTCCCCCTTTGTTTTTTCCCCCTACCTTTAAAAAATTTCCGGGTTTAACCCCAATTTTCGTTTCATAATCCCTTTTACTTTTACCCATGGGGAATTTCCTTTATTTTTCCCTTTTTTGTGTATGACCCCTTTCTGTTCATTGTTGGGTCTTTTTTTATCTACAAATTTTTAATATTTTCGATATTATCTGGGTGAATTTACTCCTTCCCATTTGTTCCTACCCTTTTAAAAAGGTTTTTTGAAACATCAAAAATTTTCTTTCCAAACCCCCATATTTTTTTTGTATTGGAATATCAATTCTAAATTTCCCCCCTCTTTCGGGTAATATAACACAGTTTTTTCATTGTTTTTATTGGGGGAAATTTAAATTTCTATATGAGGTTTTTTATAATTGAAATTTCTGCTTTTAACAAATTTTTTTCAAGTTCCCTTTTTATTTTTTTTTGACCTTTAAAAATTTTGGGGATAGGTTTTGGGGGTATAAAAGTTTTTCCCGAAAATTTTAATAGGGTTCCCCGAGGGGGAAGGTTGAGGGGAATTTTATTGTTGGGAAAAAGGGTTTTAAATTGGGTACTAGTATAATTTATCTAGTGTCCCCAAAATTCCCGAAAAAGATTAATTAAGTATTTTTTATTCTCCCCTTTTTGAACATTATCCATACTAAAAGGGAATTTTTTATCTCGCCGGGAAAAATTTTTTTTTTTTTATCAATAATTTCCTTCTCCCTTTTTTTTTATCCGGGGTTTGACACTATTTTCTTAAAATTTTATTTCTTTTTTGGCCTTTAAATCTTTTCAAATTTTTTTTAAAAAAAATTTTTAAATAACCCTTTTTTGATGTTAATTAGATTAGTCTTTCTTTTTTTTTTATTATAAATTTTTAAATGTTTTTTTACTAAAACATATGAAACATATTAAACCCCCCTCCTGCCCTACTAATGGTTACCAAAATCCCCTGCCATCATTTTTATGAAAATTTTAGACCCTAGGTACAACAACATGGGCTAGATATCTCTCCAGTTTTTGCGATTTTTCCCCCATTCCTTTATTTCAAAGGGCTAAAATTTTTTTCAAGTTGAGCAAATGTTCTTTTCCCCCACTCCCCACGTTTTAATCCTTTTTTTTCAATTCCATTTTTTGTTTTATTTTTAAAAAAAAATTTAAAAATTGCTTTTCTGACCCTTTTTCGGTCCTGCCATAAATCATAAGTTTGGGCATGCTAATATCGGCTGCTTTAAATACTTTGCAGAGATTCCTTTGTAATCAATTAGTAAAAAGTATAAAGCAAAAAAGCGCCAAAATAAGAGAGAGTTTGAAAAAATGTCGGGATTACTCTGCCTAAAATTTTTAAACTTAAATTACCCAAAATTTTATATAAAAAAAAAATAAAACCAGCGCTAACTCTTCTTATTCTCCCAACTAAATTAACAACTTTTCCGAAAAAAAAATAGCTTTAACAATCACTGTTTAATTTTAAGCAATAGTGAAAAATCTGATCCCCGTGGGGTTTTGTCCACCCCAAACAACTCTTCTTACCCCAATTTAACTCCCTATCTTTACAACTAAAGGGGCCCTTTAAAATTTCACATTAAAAACACCAAAAAAATTTCAAGAACTCTTGCAAAGTACCTAAAAGCTTTTTTTCCATTTAAAAAAACCCCCGATGAAATTTTAAAAACTCCCCAGGATCCCTTTTTCTGACAAAATAAGGAAAGGAACTTTCCCTGTTCAAAAATTTAACCCCCAAAAGGGGGGCCCCCCCGGCCGGCAGGGCCCGATTTCAAAACTAAAAAACTAACTGGCAGACTAAGGTGAAGTAACCCAGACTACAGGGTTTTTCCAATATAAAATACCAAAACCCTTTTTTGGGAAAAATCAAAGGGTTTTTCCCCAAACAGGCTTTCATTAACTACCACCCTTTTTTTCTGTCGTTTTTATTTAAAACATTAGATGGGAAATATAAAAAATTTTTTATCTTTATTAAACAAAATTTTTTAAAAAAATTTTTTTTTTAAATAAAAAAACTCACTAGGTTTTATAATTTCCCTTAAAAAAAAAAATAGGGAAGTAATCCCTTGGGCTTTTTTCAGCACTTTTCTTTATATTGGCGCTTGTGCTTTATGCTTTTTTAAATAATTGGGCATTTTATTCACCCGTTGGGACAAAAGGGCCCCCCGATGGAAACCACCCCCCCCAACCCCCCAAAACCCCCTTCCCCTGTGTTTGGGCTGCCTCTGGCTTATCCCCTAGTGGAAAAAACCAAAAGTGAAACCAGCTAATGGAGGGCTGCTGGATCTATACCCAGGCCTGGGGGTGAATTATCGGGCAATTACTCGTTTAAAATCTCCCCTCATAAAAAAAGTCTTATGCCCTGTTTTCCCCAAAATTTATAACACAGTCTTTGTCTTGTGCCCCCTCCATATAACCAGTCTTATATAGTCTCCTGCCTGAAACAGGGGGAAAAGGGGGGGGCAGGTGCACTCCTCACATTGTTTCATCATTTCGGCTGTGTGTCAGTTAACTGGTTTTAGCACAGCGGGGAGCTTGAAGGCCTGAAGTAAAGGGGCTCTGCGAAAAGAGAATATTTTGGAGATGCAGAGCTGTCCTCTCCTGTATCTTCCCCCTTCCCTTTCCACACGAATGATGATGTCACAGCTTTCGTGGGGGGAAAACACACCCCCGGGAGGAGAAACAGGACTACTGAGAGGGGGAAATCCCCCTTGGATTTCAAATTGAATTTAAATTAGCTAAAGTGTAAAAAGGGGTTCAAACGATAAAACCCCTTTAAAAAAACTAAGAAAATCAACTTAAAAAAATATACCCACAAAAAAAAACAAAGAAGGATGTGTGATGTCAATTTTAAAAAAATGTTTTTTTTTAATTTTTAGATTTCTTAGTTTTAATAAATTGACACTCACACATCACATTCTTTGTTTTTGTGTGGATATCATTTTACTAAGATTGATTTTTTACATTTCAAATGTGTTTTATATATATACACACATTAAAAAATGTGAAACAGAAAAAAAGCAATCTTAATAAATTGATATTCACACAAAAGTAAAGAATGTGATGTGTGAGTGTCAATTTATTAAAACTGATATTTTTTACATTTTGATTTTTGTTTTTTTGTTTAAAAGTGTTTATAATAAATATATACACCACCCCCCACTTTTTTTGGGGAAAACCCCGCCCCCCTGCTTGTTAACACTTAATTTTAATCAGCCCAAACAATGGCGGAATCAGTGCATTTGGGATTAGACATGGCAAGACAATCTCCTGCGTTCAAACGACATAGTATGGGGGGGAAGAAAAAAGGTGATTTGAGTGCCTTTGAACGTGGCATGGTTGTTGGGGCCAGAAGGGCTGGGCTGAGTATTTCAGAAACTGCTGATCTCCTGGGATTTTCACGCACAACCATCTCTGGGTTTACAGAGAATGGTCCGAAAAAGAAAAAACATCCAGGGGAGCGGCAGTCCTGTGGGGGGGGAAATGCTTGTTGATGCAGAGGTAAAAGGGAGAATGGGCAGACTGGTTCGAGCTGATAGAAAGGCAACAGTGACTCAAATAGCCACCCGTTACAACCAAGGTAGGCAGAAGAGCATCTCTGAACGCACGTAGGGCCCAAATTTTTGAGGCAGATGGCTACAGCAGCAGAAGACCACCCCGGGGTGCCACTCCTTTCAGCTAAGAACAGGAAACTGAGGCTCCAATTTGCCCAAGCTCCTCGAAATTGGACAGTAGAAGATTGGAAAAAACTTGCCTGGTCGGGATGAGTCTCGATTTCTGCTGCGACATTCGGATGGTAGGGTCAGAATTTGGCGTCAACAACATGAAAGCAGGGAAATCCATCCTGCCTTGTATCAACGGTTCAGGCTGGTGGTGGTGGTGTCATGGTGTGGGGAATATTTTCTTGGCATTCTTTGGGCCCCTTGGTACCATTTGAGCATCGTTGCAACACCTTGTGGAATCTAGGCAACGAAGAATTGAGGCAGTTCTGAAGGCAAAAGGGGGTCCAACCCGTTACTAGCATGGTGTACCTAATAAAGTGGCCAGTGAGTGTATATATGCACAAAAAGTTGAAGCGTAACAAATTATTGTAGTAAAAATAGTTTTTTTTGTGAATATCTATTAAAATTGATTATTTTTTACGTTTCAATTTGGTTTTATCTATATACATAAACAACTTGAAACGTAAAGAAAATCAGTTTGAATAAATTGATATTCACATAAAAGTAAAGAATGTAATATTTTGTGAATATCAATCTATTAAAATTGATTTTGTTTATGTTTTAATTCCTTTAAATGTGTGTATATATCTAAAAAGAAAATACATTTTAATAAATTGATATTCACAAAAAAAATAAAGAGCACAATTATTTTTACTACAAAAGGGGCTTTCCCATCTAAGACATGTATAGCATGCCAATAGGACCCACACTTATCTCAGGGACAGGCCCCTCCCCGACCCCCTTAAACTTGTTCAGAAAACGTGGCCGCCCTTGAGCGGTTAGGGGATGTTCACACAGCATTTTAAATACGTTTTTCGGATGGGTTTCCTTGGTGGGTGGGCTCGGAATCTGTGGGTAACGCCTCTACAAGTGTCTGTCATTTTTTTTGTATCAGAAAAAATGTAAATTTCAATAAAGTTTATATTTAAAAATGGATAATTTAATATTTGTAGAAAAAAGTAAAAAAAAAAAAAAAAACTACACATCGAGTGTGTGGTGTCTCTGCATGAGCCGTTGGGCTGCATGTACATGGGACAGATAAGCTTCCATTGAGTGACCACAATGGAAAATAAGGCTATGTCTACACAGCACACAAAAATTGGTGGATTTTGAAACCGCTGAAAATTCGACCGTTTACTCAGCCAATAGACTTTAGTACAAAAACGACCTGTAGTCTACACAGGTCGTTTTTTTCAGATCGTTTTCTTGTGCCGGCGGTTTTAGCAACATGTGTTTTGTGTTTTGCCGTCGGTTTCCCATACATGTACGGGCCGAAGGAAAAAACAGCTAAAACCAACCAATCCAAATTGTGCAAATCTGTTGTAGCTTTTAGAGTAGATTCTGCTAATGTAATAAAAAAAAAAACCATAAAAAATCTGAAGCAAAAAGTAAGCTTTTGTTGTGAAATTCTTGTAGATTTGGACTACTGGAAGTCACTGGAAAAAATCTGCAACAGAAATTGTTGTGCCACAGATTTAGGGTCTGTCTACACGGCAAGGATTTATAGTCAGTTTTTCAGACTGATTTTGGATTTGTTATCAGTTCTAAAAGGGAGTGTAAACCATCCCCATAGATCTCAATAGAAAATCTGACCGCTAGTCAACACAGCACGTATCTTCTGAGGACAGATTTTGACATCAGCGGCTTTGCAAAAAAAAAAATTGGAACATGGACATTCTTCTGCCGGATTTACTGCGGAAAATGTACTGTTCAATGTTATATGGACCGACTAAATCCGGAATCCTACTGCAAAATCCGCGCCAAAGGAATGAAAACCAATTGTAAAATACCGTCGGTATTATAGAATCCGATATTTTACCATTTCCACGTGAACGTATCCTTAGGGTGAATGCACACGGGACGGATTTGAAGTGCAAATTCTCTGCAGTTTTGGCACAAGGAAATTTTTTTCGGCATAAATGATGTCATATTTTAAATGATCGGACTCTCACGGATGTGGCGATAGCGATGATGTATAACTATTTCATTTATAAAATGACAAAAGGGTGGGTTGACCAATAGCGGGCGCAATGACGTGTACACTGTTCTGCAATATACATATATTGACGGCTTCCATGTTTAGCTTTGTATTACTTCCTGCCCCAGACAGGAAATAATCGAGCCGCCAACTTTGTTCACCCGTTTAATAATGCAGAAAGGTGAACTAATGCAGAAAGGTGAACTAACGATTGCTCCCCCCTAGCAGTTGAGTATCCTGGGGCGGGGGGGCTCAATGTTAATGAGGCAAAAAATAAATAAATACATTTTTGAAGTATAAAAATAAATAAAAAATATTAAAAGTTCAAATTCCCCCCCCTTCTTGCCATTTTACAAATACAAAAGTGACATATTTGGTATCGCTGCGTCCGTAAAAGTCCGATCTATCAACATATAACATCATTTATCCTGTAGGGTGAACTCCGTAGAAGAAGAAAAATTCCAAACGGCAAAATTGTTTTTTTGCTTTTGCTCAATTCACGTTCCCTAAAAATTGAAATAAAAGTGATCAAAGGCGTAACTTCAAGCTCTTGGCCATAGTGCAAAAAGTGAAATGGGCCCCCCAATTACCGTGTGCCATATACAATACCGATGTCTTCCTATGTGTCAGGAAGGCTTTTGGACCCCCTCAGGATGCAGGGCCCGGTAGTGACAGCTACCTCCGCACTCCCTATAGCTATGCCCCTGAAAGTGATTTAAAAAGTTGCATCTATCCCAAAATGGTTCCAATAAAAAGTACACTTCAGCACGCAAAAGACTTGCCCTCATTTGGGTCCATGGAGGGGTTGGGGGGGGGGGAGGGGGGGTGGCTCTAGAACAGTTGTTGGTCGCAATAAAGGAAGAGAAAATTTGGGGATATTTTGTTTTATACTAAAACCCCACATGAAAATTGATCGGTGTAACAACAAAACCCCCACAAACATGGCGCAAGTACGTTTTTTCACATTTCACCCCACAATGTTTTTGCGGTTTCCCGGTATATTCTATGGTCGGGTGAATCACACCATTAGAATGTCCATCTCGTACCATAAAGTAAAATCCCTCATAGGTCTATGTAGGTGGAAAAATAAAGTTACAGCTCTTGGAAAACGGGGAAGTAAAACAATGAGCCATATTATCATGACCGGCTATCAGAAAAGGTTACTATTTTATTAGTTTTTTTATTTTTTTATATCAGCTCTTTCGTAGTCAATAGAATTTTTTTCCTAAAATCTGATTACACTCCCTCATAAACTGTCCCCCAACTTTCCCGAGCAATCTACGGTTGCCATGGTAACGATGATTGATTGAATGTACGCATGCGCAGCTTACGTCGAGCTCAGCCCCGCCTCCATCTATAACGCTAGCCGAGAAAACCCAGCCCACCGGAAGTGGCTCCTCATTGGTGCAGACGTGCCTCGTCATCGACCGTTTGTCCAATGGGAGACAAGCAGGCGACACAACGTTAAGGAGGAACTTCCGGCCACAGTTTTCTCTCACGATTGTGCGCGCCGCCATTTTGTGTGGGCGGGCGTTACGCGTTATCGCCCAGGCGGAGGATACTGGTCGTGCGACTTCGCAATGAGAGCGGCTGTTGAGGGACGGGCTCCTGATGCAGCTCGGTATAAACTGTAGGATATCACCTTAGAGCCGCTCCATGTCTCACCTCCAGAAGTCTCCTCATATCCCGCTGCAGACGGTGCCCTCCAACCAGTGGTGAGTGTCACAGCAGCACAGAGGATGTTTCCGTGCTATGTTTTATTACAGCTGTCCTCCCACGTGATAGAATTGTCTGTGGTATTAGGGCCCCAGAATTGGTTTCCAATGTCCATATGGGACCCCTTTTCCTTTATAGATTCTCCATAGTAGGAGGAGCATGCCTGTTACCCTTATGGTGTGTGCTGGTAGTGATGCCCCCTCACTATAGAGGCAATGCTGATGTGTCTCCGTGGTTACAGAGCACCCCCTGTATAATCTGAGAGACATAACACCGTGTATACAGCTCCTCTGCAGAGCGATGTGTCTCCACGTTTACAGAGCGCCCCCTGTATAATCTGAGAGACATAACATTGTGTATACAGCTGCTCTGCAGAGCGATGCGTCTCCATGGTTACAGAGCCCCCTGTATAATCTGAGAGACACATAACATTGTGTATACATCTCCTCTGCAGAGCGATGCGTCTCCATGGTTACAGACTGCCCCCTGTATAATCTGAGGGACGCGTAACATCGTGTATACAGCTCCTCTGCAGAGCGATGCGGCTCCATGGTTACAGACCGCCCCCTGTATAATTTGAGAGACCCATCGCGTATACAGCTCCTCTGCAGAGCCATGTGTCTCCATGGTTACAGAGCGCCCCCTGTATAATCTGAGAGACACATAACATGGTGTATACAGCTGCTCTGCAGAGCCATGCGTCTCCATGGTTACAGAGCGCCCCCCTGTATAATCTGAGAGACACATAACATCGTGTATACAGCTCCTCTGCAAAGCAATGCATCTCCATGATGATATATATATATATTACGGCGATGGAAATAAACGCTTGTGCGCCGGCCTTCAGGGGACATGAGTTACATACATTTTATTAAAATTTTGGGGGGGGGAGTCTTTTAATAGATTAGGAGCAAAATAAATGCAGGTTCTGTCTATTCTGTGGGCTGGTACAATGCAGTCTTTTTTATTGTTCATCACACAGGATACTGCATGTACTACAGTGGCAGGTTTGGTTTCTGTGGGAGGGCTGATACCAATCATTTATTTTTATTTTTCTTCTTTCCGATATTTAATTTTTATATTTTTTAAAAACTTTTAAAATTTATCAGTTGGACATAATGGGGGCTAGAGAGATAACACTAATGTCTATCATAAGGGGTGGAGAGGTCAAGTCATCTTTCAGAACGAATTGGTGTTTGTGCTGTGTTAGGGTCTATTCACACGGCTGATTTCGGCGCTGTTTTGCCATGAACTCCGTCCCTAAACCGCTAAGAAACGCCCCCAGTTCATTCGCATTGATTCCTGTGAACTGCGTTATACATAGGTGCTGTGCTGAAAAGTGTCGTGTCAATTCTTCAGGTGTTTTCCATGTATAAAATGCCCATAGGAAACAATGGAGAGCTTCAAGACCTCATCCACAAGTATGCCGCTTTGGCCTAAAAATGTCTTCGCACAGTATTTGAATGTTAGAATAAAAACCATGTCAAAAAACTTGCCGAAAAACATGCATCTCATAAACCTCATCAAAAACCTGTCTGAAAACTGCAACAGACTCGTCTGAAAGTACTTTTGTAGCCAATTTGGGCAACGAAAAATAAGCCTCCAACTCAGCCGTGTGAACGTAGCCTTGGGGCAGGGTTTTCAGACGGTTTTGGGATTTGAAAACAGAGTGTCAGTCATAAGACGTTGATAGAAAATCCAAGGTCTACATCAGTGTTTCTCAACTCCAGTCCTCAGGACCCACCAACAGGTCATGTTTTCAGGATCTCCCACAGAATGCACTGACAATAATGATATCACCTGTGTCAGGATCTCCCACAGAATGCACTGACAATAATGATATCACCTGTGTCAGGATCTCCCCCAGAATGCACTGACTATAATGATATCACCTGTGTCAGGATCTCCCACAGAATGCACTGACTATAATGATATCACCTGTGTCAGGATCTCCCACAGAATGCACTGACAATAATGATATCACCTGTGTCAGGATCTCCCACAGAATGCACTGACCATAATGATATCACCTGTGTCAGGATCTCCCACAGAATGCACTGACTATAATGATATCACCTGTGTCAGGATCTCCCACAGAATGCACTGACTATAATGATATCACCTGTGTCAGGATCTCCCACAGAATGCACTGACAATAATGATATCACCTGTGTCAGGATCTCCCACAGAATGCACTGACTATAATTATATAGCATGTGTCAGGGTCTCCCACAGAAAGCGCGGACTATAATTACATCAGCTGTGCAATGCTGAGGAAATCCTGAAAACTTGACCTGTTGGTGGGTCTTGAGGACTGGAGTTGAGAAACGCTGCTCTACACAGATTGTCTGACGGTCGGATTTAAAACCAAAAACGGTCTAAAAAGAAAAACTTGGAGCATGCATGCTCTTCCACCTGGTTTTTAGGGCGGAACATGTACTGGTCAATATTTAGGAGGACACACAAATCTGCCAAACGGAGCCAGAAACCGTCCCCTTGATTTGCTCAAAAAACCATGAAATGCTGGATGGATTCTTAAATCAGAATCCGACCACTATTTTGTCACTGCCGCATGGCTGTATCCTTGGGGTATGTTCGCACGGTGTAATTGCGGAGCGTGTTTCGCCTCGTATTTGCGCTCTAATACGGGTGAGATGTGCACCGAAATTACGATAATCCATAGTTCTCATAGAGAGCTATGGATTTTGCTCCTCTCCCCGCTTGTACAATACGATGCACGGTGAGATAAGTGACGTGTCAATTACTTGCGGCGAATACGTTCCGCGAGTAATGCATGTCTATGAGGCCGGCGGGCAAACCCACCCCGCGACGCGGGAGTACGTGCTATAAGGGTATTTTGTTTGAGAAACAGGGAAGAGGAAAGAAAAAAAAAACATCGCACATCTCCAATGATTAGGTTTCTGAAATGTCCACGAGCTCCTGAAACACACGATGTACTGTACGTGCCGCAGTACGTCGTGGGGGCCATACGCTTGCAGTGCGTCGTGGGGGCCGTACCCTTGCAGTGCGTCGTGGGGGCCGTACCTTGCAGTGCGTCGTGGGGGCCATACCCTTTCAGTGCGTCGTGGGGGCCATACCCTTGCAGTGCGTCGTGGGGGCCTTACCCTTGCAGTGCGTCGGGGGGGCCAGACCGTTGCAGTGCGTGGTGGGGGCCTTACGCTTGCAGTGCGGCGTGGGGGCCGTACCCTTGCAGTGCGTCGTGGGGGCCGTACCCTTGCAGTGCGTCGTGGGGGCCTACCCTTGCAGTGCGTCGTGGGGGCCGTACCCTTGCAGTGCGTCGTGGGGGCCGTACCCTTGCAGTGCGTCGTGGGGGCCGTTTCCCTTGCAGTGCGTCGTGGGGGCCGTACCTTGCAGTGCGTCGTGGGGGCCATACCCTTGCAGTGCGTCGTGGGGGCCAGACCCTTGCAGTGCGTCGTGGGGGCCGTACCCTTGCAGTGCGTCGTGGGGGCCGTACCCTTGCAGTGCGTCGTGGGGGCCGTACCCTTGCAGTGCGTCGTGGGGGCCGTACACTTGCAGTGCGTCGTGGGGGCCGTACCCTTGCAGTGCGTCGTGGGGGCCGTACCCTTGCAGTGCGTCGTGGGGGCCGTACCCTTGCAGTGCGTCGTGGGGGCCGTACCCTTGCAGTGCGTCGTGGGGGCCGGACCCATGCAGTGCGGCGGGGGGCCGTACCCTTGCAGTGCGTGTGGGGGCCGTACCCTTGCAGTGCGTCGTGGGGGCCGTACCCTTGCAGTGCGTCGTGGGGGCCGTACCCTTGCAGTGCGTCGTGGGGGCCGTACCCTTGCAGTGCGTCGTGGGGGCCGTACCCTTGCAGTGCGTCGTGGGGGCCGTACCCTTGCAGTCGTCGTGGGGGCCGTACCCTTGCAGTGCGTCGTGGGGGCCGTACCCTTGCAGTGCGTCGTGGGGGCCATACCCTTGCAGTGCGTCGTGGGGGCCACGCGCTTGCAGTGCGTCGTGGGGGCCACGCCCTTGCAGTGCGTCGTGGGGGCCACGCCCTTGCAGTGCGTCGTGGGGGCCACGCCCTTGCAGTGCGTCGTGGGGGCCACGCCCTTGCAGTGCGTCGTGGGGCCACGCCCTTGCAGTGCGTCGTGGGGCCACGCCCTTGCAGTGCGTCGTGGGGCCACGCCCTTGCAGTGCGTCGTGGGGCCACGCGCTTGCAGTGCGTCGTGGGGCCATACCCATTTGCCATTTCTCCAAAGCGTTCTAGCAGGACACCGCGGGGACGCATGTTTCGTCAGTGCAGACGACCATTAGTGACATCAAACTACTCTGGGCACAAATCTTGCTCGTCCTAGTTTGACCTTTTCCTAAAGTGACTGTAATAAACCCTCAGTTGTGTGAGCGGGATCATGGCAAATGTGAACAGACATATTCCCATTCACTGACAGCCAGCAGAGATCCTGAGAGAAAATGTATTGAGACTTGTAGAGTTTAGCCTATCATTAGGGATTTTCTGAATGATTAAAATTGCTTAAAATAGAAAATGCTGTTTAGTACATATGTTGTTGTCATCCGTTCCCCGAGACGAGAGTGGAGAGGCTCGGGGGCATGTGCCCTGCCTCGCCATTCATAGTCTATGGCTCTGTGGGTGACCAGAATAGGGTAGGTTCACACGGTGTATTTGCAGCGCCTACTTCAGATCGTATCTGCGCCAAAGTACTCGACTCAAATGCAGTTCAAAGAACGGTCACATGCAACATTCTCTCAGTGCAGTGTAGAACAGTCGTTGTCGCTCAGGTGACAATGATTTTACTCCCGTATTTTTCACGAAATCCAAAAGATACGAGGCAATGAGGGCATTTTTGCATTGAAATTACGCGCATGCAAGCACATTTTTTGACAGTGCAAACAAACGCGTTTTATGCGCCGCAGAAACGCCATATGATATCCCCCTTACACTCCTCAGCGTTGTAATTGCAGCACCAAGAAGGACGAGCTGTGAGGTTCTGCAAATTGAGGAAATGGCCTGTGTCGCTTAGATCTGCAGAGAACATTCTCCAGCCCCTTTGCTCCAGCCTGTGGGGTCATAGAAGCCCCTACAGCATCAGACTACACAGGGGCGTTCTGTAACCGTGGAGACACATAGCTGTGCATAGGAGCTGTATACATGATGAGAAGCTCAGCCAAGAGCAGAGGGGTTTTTTTTTGGGGTGTTTTTTTACCCAGCCATATGAAACCTCAAAAATTGTGTGATTAAACGTAGTCTCCTGGTCATCGACAGTGATTAACACTGAGAGGGACAGAATCCTGGAGCTCAGAGACCTTGGCTATTGCTTCGGGGGATCGCTGCGCGCCAAGGCTGAGATGTCATGGCTCTTCAGTGCTGCGTGTTTTGGTGAATGATCCACTGGAGGTGCGGGGAGGTGACCTCTGCAAGGGCGCATCGTCTGATTGGAAGAATGGTGCAGAGTGATCTGTGCTGCAAGTGAGACTGAACGTCGAAGCCCTCGCCTAGGGCGGCAAACAGTGTCCACCCAAACCATGAGAAGGCGACCGCACAGTATTGGGCTACGAGCCAGACGTCCGGCTATAAGTGTCCACTGTCATCAAGCACAACAAGACGGCAATGGAGGTCTGCCCTCTTCAGCCATGAGGGCAGACCTACATTGCCGTCTTGTTGTGCTTGATGACAGTGGACACTTATAGCCGGACGTCTGGCTCGTAGCCCAATATTGTGCGGTCGCCTGCACAGTGATTGCTAGAGAGTGGTCTGAGGAACAAGTGGACAGCGCCATGAAGAGGTCTCCACAGGGGAAGGTGGCACCGGTCCTGCTCCCGGGTGCAGGTAGGATACTGTACAGTAGCCGGACTATTCTAGTCTTTTCCGCCGTTGCGCTGATATGGTCGTGGAACCAGTGGTGCGGCCATTTCTCCAAAGCGTTCCAGCAGGACACCGCCGGGACGCATGTTGCTGGTGCTACTGGGAGCCGAGTGTGCCCCCGTGGTCTGCAGCACCTCCGGACTTGTCTCCCATCCAGCACATCTGAGATGTCATTGACTTCACAGGAGCAGCCAGTCCTGATGATTGACCCAAGTGCAGAACATTCCTCATACCCCAGTAATGACCTGACTGATAGCAGCCGAGGCGGGGAAGTGCGGAGAGTCCTGTGTCGGGCACTCAAACTCCATAATGAATAAATCTTGTTTTGAATATTGTTTCAGTTTTTTTTTTTTTTTATCATTTGCATTTCGCAGGCATATCATTAATATCCTTAATTCATGGGATGAGGGAAGCCGAGCTTTGTGATGTATAGGTTTACATGGTTTTAGAGCAGGATTTTTTGATAAAAAAAAAAAAAAGCAGGGTAAATCCTGACAGGACTCCTAGGAGAGACAGTGAGACTCTTGACTCCTCCCACATAGAATGATTGACAGCTTTCCTTGTATCAGTGCTAATGGTCACACTGTATGCGAAAGGGTTCAATGGAACACTTAGAATAAATCCTGACAGGACTCCTAGGAGACAGTGAGACTCTTGACTCCTCCCACATAGAATGATTGACAGCTTTCCTTGTATCAGTGCTAATGGTCACACTGTATGCGAAAGGGTTCAATGGAACACTTAGAATAAATCCTGGCAGGACTCCTTGGAGAGACAGGCCATGTTCACACGGCTTAAAACTGGATGTATTTCAGTCCGTAATTATGCGCCGGAGTGCGCAAATTATGGCTGGAATCCGTCCCAGTCATCACAGTAATGCACAGGTCTCATAGAGAACTATGGATTACGTCTCCTCTCCCTGCTCGGCGAATCCGCCGCGGGGGGGGAGATAATTGACAGGTCACTTTCTAGCGGCGTATACGCGCCACTGGTAATACAAGTCTATGGGCCAGCGAGGTGCCGGACCCCCGCACCTATCCCCGGTCACACGGCGTAATTGCGGGGCGTAATTACGCCCTGCAAATAAACCGTGTGAACATAGCCTAAGGGTCCCCCTGACCTCTCTCACATGCAGCGACTGACAGCACCGATACAAGGAAAACCGTTTTATGTGGTAGGAGTCACCAGGTGTCGCTTTCTCGTATGATTCCTGTCAGGATTTACTCTTTTTTTTTTTTTTTTTTTTTTTTTTTTTTTAATAAAAATTGTACTCTAAATTGTATAAACCTGTCTCCTAGGAAAAACAGAGACCTGCTTATCTCTCTGAGTGATTGACAGCTTTACTTGTATCCATGTGTGTGAACAGAGAAAATTGTCAATCGCTGTATGTGGGATTGGTCAGCAGGACTCTGTCTCTCTTGGGAGTCAGGTTTATAAGATTTTGTGTAGGATTTCTTAGTAAATCCTGACAGGACTCCTATGAGAGAGAGTGAAACATCTGTTGACTCATTCCACATTCGGTGACTGACAGCACTGATACAAGGAAAGTTGTCAATCGCTGTACGTGGGTGGGGGTAGCAGACCTCTTGGGGTATGTTCACACGGTGTATTGCGGCGTGTACAGTACGCGCTGCAATACATTGTGTGTTTCGGGAGCTTGCGCTGATTAGCGTGTACTCCCAGGAGGGGAGGGGGGGCAGCCCGCCGGCCCCATAGACATGTCACTTATCTCCCTGCGCAGGGGGACAAGGCGTAATCCATAGTTCTCTATGAGAGCTATAGATTAAAGTAATTGCGGCGCTCATCTCGACGCGTATGAAGCGCAAATACGCAGCAAAATGTCTTACTGTCTCTCCTAGGGGTCCTGACAGGATTTACCTTGCTTTTTACTTAGAAATCCTACTCTAAATCCTACAATTGAGTGTTATGTTGGTGCTGTAGGATGTAAGTGTATTTGGGGAGAGCACCTCCTGTGGAGCCCACATCCTGCTGATGATACTCGGTTTATAATGTCACTTATAACGCGTCCCCCTTTGTCTCTTTCAGTCTCACGGGCTGCCTCTATCAAGTCATTCAGACCACTGGACTGCAAGGGTCAAACGTCCTGAAGCTTCTCCCCATATTAAAATCCAAGGACCATCCTTTTCCTACGGTGCCGCTGCCGCTCACGCCCAGCGCGTCTACACTCCATGTACCTCAGGCAGTTATATCCTCACCACCACCACCCGTCTCCATCGTCTCCAGACCCGGTGCTGTGAGCGTGCAGACGCTGCTGCAGGCGCCCGCCTTGGGGAAGTATATTATCGCAGCGCAGAATCCCCCCGTAAGCGCTGCCCATGTTGAGCGTCCGTTCTCGCTCGGTCAGGAGAGAACTTTATTACTGGACAACAAACAACTGACCGTTCCCGCTCCAACCAATCCCGCGCCCGGAAACTCAACTGTTTTCATGATGAATACAAAACAGACCAGTTCCGTGAAGCCCATCCCCTCCGGACACTCCCTTCAGATCCCGGCCCACGCCGAGGTGATCTCTCTCCCGGTTTCTTCTCTCCCAGTCTCCATACAACAGAAAATACTGCCCCAAACTAGCGGGATGGACGGCAACAAGGTCCCCTCGGTCATTTACGTCTCCCCTGTGAATACAGTAAAAACCATTAACACCCCGGGCTCCCCGCTGTATGCCGGTCCTAACACCTCGGGTCTAGTCTCCGGGGCAAAGTCACCGATCCAGCTGCTGCTGCCCCCCGCCGTGGCCGAAACTCCTAAAGGTCCTATGAAATGGGTTGTCCAGGAATCGGACGCCTGCCTGGTTCCTGTCAAGTCCTCCAACGATACGGCTTCCAAAATCCTACAGCTGCTGTCGAAAACCAAGATGGAAGACGTGACGCTCAGCCATCCCAATCCCTCCAAGATGGTGCAGATCAAGGACAACGCCCTGGTGATGTGCAACAACAAAATCTTCTTCCTCACCAAGAAAGGGACGGAGCTGATCGACGGTGGAAGTAAAAATCCAGAACCCCCACCGACCAAAGCGGCGGCACCCATTAAGCCACCCAAAGACCTGTCCAATAAAGTGGTCCAGGTGGTACTTTCCAAAAACAAGTCGCCCCCTCCTGCCAGCGCCGGAGAGTTGCTTCAGTCCAATGTCGTGAGTACGGCCAAACCCAAAAGGAAGAGTTCTACCCCCCGACCTAATAGAGGGGACCCCAGCGTCATCTATATCCCTGATGATGACGAGGGCTGCAGCAGCGTCTCTGTGAAGCCTCGGGACACCCCGAGTAATCCCCCTGCTGATAATGGGGGCCCTGCGAAAGAAAATAACCAGGTGGGTGCAATACTAACCCAGAAATGCAGGAAACGAACCGTGCCCGTGTTCTCCCCGTATCCTTCAGCCTGCATTTTTTTTTTTTTTTTAATGCCATAAAACGTAACCCCCCACAAAAATGGAGCAATTTTTTTATTTTTTTTTTCACTTTCCTCCACCTCCGGGTATTTTTGGAGGGGAGGGGGGTTCCTGGTACGTTATAAGGTACATTCATTGCACCATTAGAAAGTGCATCTTGTGCCACAAAAAAAGATAATCCGCCCTGTACTGCTCCTAGCAATCCGGCTCGCAGGGGACTGTGATATTCTTCTTATAGAATAATTGTATTACGGTCACCTTCCCCTGCTTGGGTGATAGATGATTGCTGGGGGTTCCTGACCGATCACCACAATAGGGGACTTCATATTTCCCTCAAGACGGCAGCTGGGAGGAGAGCGGAGAGGCTCGGGGGCAGGTGCCTGTGGCACTGAGCGCTCTATGGATGATCATTTCAGGGTAGGTTCCCACGGGGCATTTGCTGCACATACTTCAGAGGGTATCTGCGCCAAAGTACTTGCCACAAATACACTTCAAAGAACGGTCACGTACAACACTCTGAGTGCAGTGTAAAACCAGAATGATCTTCCTGCTGTATTTTTCGCACCGTGAAAAGCAGTAGATTGGCCATGTTCAGACGGCTGATTTTTGACGCGGTTTTCGGAGCGTTTCCGCTCCCAAAACGGCCCCAGTTTATTTTCATTGATTCCTATGTAAAAACAGCATTGTTGTTGTTCACAACAAGGTTTTCAGGCGCATTTTAGCCGCTTCTTTGGACGCTGAAAAAAGTCTTGTCAATTCTTGAAGCGTTTTCAGTGCTGAAACTCCCCATAGGAATCAATGGAAAGCTTCAAAACCTTGGCGCGTTTGTAGATGCGTTAGCACATTTGTGAGGCATTTTTCGGTGCGGTTTTTGCCCTGGCTATTAATTTGTGTGGGTGAAAACGGTGTTAAAAACATTGCTCAAAATCTGGTCCAAAAAACGCGTCAAAAAAACACGGCGAGAAACGCGTCTAAAACCTCTTCTGAAGCGCGTTTCAGGTGAGGTTTTGATGCTGTTTTGGGCGCTGAAAAATCAGCCGTGTGAACAGACACCCATGCAAGGCAATGAGCTGCGTTTCACGTTGAGATTATGTGCATGCAAGCGAGTAGTTTCAATAGCGCAAACGCGTTTTGCGCGCTGCAAAAAACGTCCTGTGGACTCCTCCTTAGGCTATGTCTACACTGCACAGCTTTTCAGTCGTTTTTCTAAAAGCGACTGAAAGCAGCTCCCATAGATTGGCCTGTAAGAAACCCCGCGCCATGGATTCTGGAACAACCCTGGTGACTAGCGTTTTGCCTGTTGGTTTATTCGGCGGCTGGATGCCTCCACCCTGTACCCAATGTTGTCTCCGATAGCATTGGGTTGTTTCCTCCCTGTATAGAAGGGATCACAGACTGGGGAATCCCGCCTCCTCTGGGCTGATGAACGCAGCTTGGGTAGCCCAGGTGTTATACAACCTGGTGACGATGCCTTTAGTGATGCTCCCCTAATTATGGAAACCGGCATTGTGGCTTGCATTCTGTGCTGAGCTGCTTATGGATATGTCGGGGCACCTGAACTGTGCAGCTCACACTATCCAGTGTTCTGCAAGTCACCATTCACTGCTCTGCAGTGTAGACTGGGACAGGATCAGCAGAGCAGTAGTGTTTTTTTTTTTTTGTTTTGTACTGCTGAAGCTCTGCATACTGTAGTATACTAACACTATATGCTTCGATAAGGCTCTGCATACAGCTCTCTGTCACACCCCGGCCTCTGAGGGGAGGTATTTAGGGTCAATATTCACAGATCACAATTGTATTAGGAGAAAGGTGAGATCATGATGATGACAATCTTTGTATAGCGCCAACATATTCTGAAGCACTTTACAATTTAGGAGTTAGAAGCATAGACAAAACCAAACATTACACAGTAAAAAGCTACTTGCAGATCAGGACCCTGCTCGCAAGAGCTTACAGTCTATTAGCGTGTATGGGTGAGACAAAGGGGGAGGAGCACTTGGTTTACATAATGGTCCAGCCGTGTTACACGACTATGGAGTGGTTTACATAACAAGTGGATGAGCCAGACCATACACCTATATGCAGACTGCATCTATATACAGATGTGAGATACTTTATTTGTAGGTCTACAGTAGTAAAAAAAAAAGTGAGGAACGAAGGGGGAATAGAACATGGGCTCAAAAACGCAAAACGTTCTGGAGGCAGAGAATCAGCTGGTATCTTGCGGGGGCAGGAGTTCTGGTGCTTGGGGATGGCCAAGGGGCGCGGACTTTCTGGATTTCTGCTCAAAGTCTTGGGACAGTAGTTTGGGGTCCTAAGTCGAACCCCCAATCTGGAGGCTGAATTTATGCCAGTACTTCTGTCCGGTTAGCGAGAGTCCATTAAGTGTTGATGTAGCGTAGATGCTCCATTTGAGTTTCGGTGGGAGCAGGGCTCCACATATTTAGAAGTGTGAGGTAAGAAGGAACAAGGAACCCTGCTCGTAGTGAAACTGAGGAGCATCTACGCTACCTCAACACTTAATGGACTCTTGCTAACTGGATAGAAGTACTGGCAGAAACTCGGGCTCCTGATTGGGGTTCGACTTCAGACCCTGAACTACTCTCCAAGATTAGCAGCAGAAAAAAAAAATTGACTCACTAAATAGTAGTCCTGGGTGCCCAAACTTCAGAGAGTACTGGAATAGCCCAAACTGCAAATAAAGGGAGTATGGGTAACACACTATCCCTTCCCTCACGTGTACACCCTGTTACACCCCTTAGCGGAATAATTGTCCTAAAAAGAGCAGCCCCGCAATACTGAACCTACTTTTGCAGGATAAGAGCATTAGTAGGGTGTATTAGGTTCATTATCACAGGACTGTTCCTTTTAAGGTGATTTTTCTGCTGTGGGTTGTAATGGGGTGTACACCTGAAGGGAAGGGTAGGCTGTTACCAATACTAACTCCAGTTGCCCTCTCTGAAGTTTGGGGACCCGGGGCTACTGTAATTTTTTTTTCAAAATTTGGCAAGTAAATTTGTATTCTTGTTGTTAAAAGTTTATGGGAATATTTTTTTTCTGCTCAGTTTTGAATTTGATATTCCTGACTGTGTATTTTCTATTGATTCAGAAGGCCCTCGCCCCTTGGCTGTCCTCAAGCACCAGAACTTCTGGCCCCGCGAGTTACCAGCTGATTCTCTGCCTTCAGAACGTTTGAGCCCATTTTTGTTCCCCCTCCTCCTTCCTTTGTCACTTTTTGTGCTATTGCAGATCTACAAATGAAGAATCTCCTCTTTTTCGAGCATGACCCTGTGTGTGCGGTTACTCCTCCTTTATCAAACTATTCTACATTCTGGGGGGAGCTCTTATCCATCAGTTCGTGGAGACTGTTGTCATGTACTCTTTCTCGGTCAGTAAGTGCCGCTCGTTGCGGCCGCCATAAAGCGTATATTCTTTACTGCATTAGGAGGTGTGCGTCTACTAAGACTGTCCTCAGCATCTTCACTAGTGGAACTTAAATACCTGCAATTCCTAATGCAATAATATGTTTCTTAATCCTGCCTGATACTTCGACTGTGTAAACATGCGCCAGATTTATCAAAGTATTATCCTGGTTTTGGCGCGTGCTTAGACTGTCTGGTCTAAGGTTACACTAATGGTGGCAACCTCTTGGCACAATGCACTGCACGCCGGGTCACGAACCTGTTTGCTAGACGTGGCGGAGAAGTGTGTAAAATACATAACCCACTGGTGGTAAAGAGCTTGGGCCAGAATTTTGGGGCACAAATGGGAGTCAGAATTCTGGTGCGTTTGCCATAGTAAATCTGCTCCAATGTGTGTGATTCCAGACATTTCATTATAACTCTCCGTTCTTATAGCAGCCCCCCAAGTCACAAGGGACTGAGATCGGGATAGAAGCAAAGGCTCCTGTAGAGAAAAAGATGGATGACACGAGCTGGAGGCTGAAATTCGGCTTATTGAAGAAGGAAAAGATCGTCCTGAAGAGGATTCCTCTCATCCGGCCGCAGAGCACGGCTGAATCTCTCAGACGGGGTCTGTCCAATCAGTCGGTGAGTGGCGGCTCCACATTTAACATGTTACTTGTCAAAAAACAAAATCTGGTCGGCACATCCATTTTGAAGAATAAACGTATAGGTGCACGCTGTTGTGGCAGTCAAAAGCTATGCAAACATAACACAAAATCGGCAGCTCTCTATAGACACTGAAAATGGTCAAAAAGGACGTAAGAATTTTCGGGAAATGCGTTTCTGCTACTGTGGAATATATGAAAAAATGTTGAGGTCCTTAATGTACATTTTTGATCAAAACTGTAAATGCCCACCTCCCGCGGCAAAACAAAAAAATTCATGTATTAGTAACAGAAATGCTGTCCCAAAAAATCCTTTTTGACTTTTAGTGCCTATAGAGTGCTACTGATATTGTATTGTGTTTGCATAGGTTTTGTCTGCCACAACCAGGGCTGTGGAGTCGACAAGCCGAAGCCCCGACTCCTCAATTTCCCAAACCTCCGACTCCCGACTCCCTCATACATGGCGCATGTTTAAGTGATAACTTTACTGTAGTAAAATGGTAACATCCGGCTGTTTATTACCTTATGATACAATAATCAAGCTATTTAGGAAGAACAGACACTGACAAGCAAAAGGGTAACAATGTTTTGATCTTTTGAACACTTGTGGGTAGAGTTGAAGAAAAAGCTGTATTTGTATCCAAGTCCAGTCTGCACCAACATTGGGAATGTGTAGAAGAGACCTGGGATCAGATTTTGGTTAAGACCTGCTTGAATCTGATCCAGAGCCCAGAAGGATTCAGCCAGAGCTGAAAACCAAAGGTGGATAAAATTACAGTAGCCTCATGTACAAAGCTGTAGTGGATGGAGAGATATGGAGCCTGAAAGTCACAAGTTCAAACCATTGTTACCATTTTGCTTGTCCGTGTCAAATATATTTATTGGATATGACTTTAGAACACAAATAAAATTGTAAATCTGCAAAACACTGCAGGAACATTTGTGGAGTCTCTGAATTTGTTCTGAGAAATAGTATTGCCTCCATCAGATCCTGCATACATGACCTCACATCTGACCTCATGATTTCCAGGCTAGAGAACGGCCTCTCTACACTAACTTGGGTTGGGGGAAAGCGGTGACCACAGGGGCAATATCTCTAACATTGTCAGGGTATAAAGGAATTGCCTCAGCCACAGTCAGTTTTGATAATTTTTTGAACTCTTCTACTTCTTTGAAAGAAGGTGAAACATTTTGCTGAAATCTGTTTGCCCTGGGAGCGGAATCTTTTTCCCTGGGGCAGCGCTTTGCCTGCTCCATGTCATCAATTACACTCCTCGTGATGAGGCTGAAGATATGGGAGCAGCAGCACTGGCCGGACCCAATTCCTCTTGCTCTTTGCACTGCACCGAACTAACTGGACCAACTTATTATATATTTTGGGAGTCGGTCCCTTTTATGACGACTCCAACTCCTGCAAAATAGCCTCCGACTCCACAGCCCTGACCACAACAGTGTGCACCTATACGTTTGTTCTTCAAGATGGATGTGCTGACCAGATTTTGTTTTTTGACTGTATGGGGAGGTGGCTGTTCCCATCTTGGTTTATTCCCTCCACCCACCTGAACAGGCTTTTTAATCAGGTCAGGTTTATAGCTGGAACCTTCTAACCCTGAAATGTGTAGGTCTGAACAGACACCAGGAGAGGTAACATGTAGCGTAGGGTCCCACCTGAATTGGGGTCACCTCGCCGCGGTAGGTGGGCAATTACAGTTTTGAACAAAAATGTGCATGAAGAATCTCACATTTTTTCATATATTCCATAGTAGCAAGAACTTTTTGGAACAGCATTTCTAGGTCCTTTTTGACCGTTTTTAGTGCCTCTAGACCGTGATGATATTGTGTTGTGTTTGCGTAAGATGTTACTTGTAGCAGTCTCCTGTTCGCACCCTCCTTCCCAGAGTCCACGGTGTTGAGGGGCATCTAACACGCCCAAGTCCGCCACACAGGTTTTATGTCTGTGTGTGACAAGCACAGATCATAATAGATTATATCTCTCGCTCCCTCTCTCCCCCCTATTTAGAGCTCTGCTTGTTCTCAGGTAATGGAACGGTTGATATCTGGAGCATGTAAACCAATACAGGCAGTCCCTGACTTGCCTTTTTCTGACTTACATCGGTCTCTAGTCACAAAGGGAGACTTATGGGGCATGCTGCCATCACACACAGACTCGCGCCCCATAACGTTGGAACATCCCAAGCCTTTCTCTGCCCACTGCATCTTCCGGCCTGCGCAGCACAGGACGACCATCTTTTTACCTTCCACCCACCTTGCGCTGGGAACCTCTGTCTTTAGGCGGGCACCGCAGCCCGTCCTTGCATCATTCTGGTCCTGCGCAGGTCTGTTCTCACTTAATTGGTTCCCCCCACCCATCCCCAATGTAAAATGCTATACTGTATCAGCACCCATACAAACAACACATGTCTGGCATTTGTAGTTGTGGAACTACAAGTACAAACGTACCACACTTATACCAATTGTGTGGGTGCTGATTAGTACATGTGCTGCTGTGACATGCTGGCAGTAGTTCCACAGCTACTAGCTGCTATGGAAATGCAAAGGCCAGCTTGCCACAGTAGCACATAAGACAAAGTGAGATGAAATCTTCTGAACAGGGGCACAGACTGGAAAACAAATGTATATTGTGTGCTGAAGTTAGATTTAATAAATCTTCCTGTTCCGACTTCCATACAAATACTTAAGAACAAACCTACAGTCCCTATCCCCTTCATAACCGGGGGCCGTCTGTACTGTGATGATTATGCTCTGACAGGTGCTGTCAGGACTATCACCTGGTGCCTTATTTTCCCTACAGGATCCTGCAGAAATGGAAGAGCAGCAATTGAAGCGTAAATCATCCAGCGAGAGGGCGGAAGACGCCTCAAAGAAGCAGAAGAGCGCGGAGGACGGTGATGGGAGCCAGGACGAGTGTCCAGACTCTCCACCCCCTTTCACTGGATCCGGGAGCTATTCTGTACCGAGGGGAAGGAGTCCTGGAGGCGCAGAGAGGTCGAGCTCCACCTGGTCCCCAACTTACTTGGGGGGCGAAGCGTCTTATCCTCCAGACATCGCAGATTTCCAGGTGGATCAGGAGGTGACCGGACACTTGGGTGACGCTTCACTGCCAAGTCAGAGATTTCACGTGGACTCCTTCTCCTCGATGTATTCTGACGAGACCACCAAGGACGAAAAAATCCAGAGACTGAAGGAAGTGTTAAAGGAGCGGGAGAAGGCGCTGGAAGTCCTGCGGCACCAGAAGAAGACTTAGGTGTTCACGTCGGTGGCTTCAGATCTTAGGTTCTCGAGGCCTCAGGTATCTGTGTGTAGGAACGGCCGCTATACCAGTACTGGTGGTGACCATCCAACTGGTCTGACTGGGAGCCGGTGGCGAGATCGCTGATCTAAGAGCCAACGCGTTTCTTCCCAACCAATGGAAACCTGATTTGTAGTGTTTTATTGTCACGTACGGGAGTGAATTCCACCCTAGTGCATCTTCTCTTTTTACATAGGAATTTTTCAAGCGGCTGAAATCTCCGGGAAGGGTTATGGCGCTGGCCCCTTTATTTTGGGGACCCGGCCGACGTAGTCCCTCGTGTCGTGTGGGTTCTCTCATCAGACTGTAAATAAAGCCAAGTTGTCCTATAACGAAAACTTCTGCAAATAGGATTGGTTTCACGTCCACATTATCTTCCAGGGAACCAGTCTGATGGTTTTGGCTGCTCTGAGACCAGGATATAATGGGATGAGGGAAGCCAAGCTCTGGGAAATATAGGTTTTTATGATTTAGAGTAGGAAAAAAAGCAGAGTAAATCCTGACAGGACTCCTAGGAGAGACAGTAAAGCTCTCCTTGACACCCTCCCACATACAGTTATTGACAGCATTGATACAAGGAAAGCTGTCCATCACTGTATGTGGGAGTCAACAGGAGTCTCACACTCTCTCCTTGGAGTCCTGTCAGGATTTACTCTGCTTTTTTACGAAGAAATCCTACTCTAAGTTATATAAATCTGACTCTAGGGGAGACAGTCCTGCTGCCCCCATCATATAGTGATTTATCCGTGTGTGAACAGAGAAAACTGAATAAACCTGTGAGGTCAGCAGGACACTCACTGTCTCTCTGAGGAGTCCTGTCAGGATTTCCTTTGCTTCTCTTATTTTGTTACATCCTGCTCTCTGATGCAGCAAAAATCACCTGACTGGTTCACTTTAAACAGCTCCGATTGCTGTCCCTATAGACCACTGTAAGAAGCCTTCAGCCTTGGAGTATTTGGTCTGTATGAGTTGTCATGTGGATGTAAATGAGGTTTCCATTCACTGACATGATGCAGAGATTTTATAATGTGGAAGGGTTGAAATGCCAAGGGTCAGATTTTGTCTTACAGGGATTGTCTGGCTTAAAAAAAAAAAAAAAAAAAAAAAGGGGGGGGGGGGGGGCAAAAGTGAAGTCTCCTTTCCAACGGGTACCGGGCCTGGCGCCCCCGGCTGCTGACGTCGCTTGCCCAGACCCTGGCAGTCTCTTCCTTTTGGAGAGGCAGCACTGTCCAGTCTGGGGGAGGTCCTGGGGGGTTTTAGCCCCTGCCTCCTGCCTAATTGTGCAGGCCTGCTTTAGGCTCTTATGAACGAGTTGTCATCGGCCAGGAGCATCAGGACTGGAACCAGTAGGAAAGAGGAGAATTTTACCTTCTGCTAGTTCAGCCCCTCCCCGGCCCAGTAAAATATCTTTTGATAACCGGACGACCCCTTTAGTTTAAACTAAAGTCAAGGCAGAAAGTGCACCAAATTTCCCTCTGTGACAGATTCGCCTTGTTGGATACTTTAGCACATTTCCAACCCAAATTTTGATGCACTTTTGGCACATTTTAAGATACCTCCTCTTTTCTAAGCCAGTCCCTCCCCCACACACTTTTTTTTTTAAAAGATTTTTCAAAACTGTCTAGAAAACACAATTTTGGCACCAGGGTAGTTAGTGAATCCCCGTGCATCCGGCTTGGTGAATCTCACCTTTCAGTCTGTCTGAAAGTTGCAGAACTTTTTATTCGTTTTGATGTTGAATTTCTAGCGAACGACACAGAGTAGCAATATTAGGAGCATTTCGGGAAAAAAAAGTGATTCTGCTCCGGTGGAGAAAGTGATGAACTAAAATCATCCGCCGGACTTGGTTCTGGAGGGAAGGGTTCAGCTTTTTGGGCAGAGTGTTAGGAGTCGCCTTCAGCTCGGTTTTTGAAGGCTTCTTGTTACCTAGATCGTATTTATTTTACTTTTTCTTTTACTTGAAAAGTAAGGACCAAAGCTGCACAGCTTAGTCCTGGCTGGAGCTTCTGTTACTACAATTGACTCCATTAAAGGGGCGTTTCCACCATAGACTATCATAGCGTATTGATGGGATGCTTGATCCGTGTGGGTACTACCTCAGGGCCTCGCACCCATCTCGGGAACAGGCTCTCAAAAGGGTCAGCTCAGAATGGAGAACCTGTTAGGCTTGCGTATGTTCAATGGGAGCTCCGAGTATGGCTGAACACAGCGCTCCCCTGTACCGGGAACTCCCATAGAACAGAATGCAGAACACAGCGCTCCCCTGTACCGGGAACTCCCATAGAACAGAATGGAGAACACAGCGCTCCCCTGTACTGGGAACTCCCATAGAGAAGAATGGAGAACACAGTGCTCCCCTGTACTGGGAACTCCCATACAGGAGAATGGAGAACACAGCTCTCCCCTGTACTGGGAACTCCCACAGAACAGAATGGAGAGAACACGGCGCTCCCCTGTACCGGGAACTCCCATACAGGAGAATGGAGAACACAGCGCTCCGCTGTACTGGGAACTCCCACAGAACAGAATGGAGAGAACACAGCACTCCCCTGTACTGGGAACTCCCACAGAACAGAATGGAGAGAACACAGCGCTCCCCTGTACTGGGAACTCCCATAGAACAGAATGGAGAGAACACAGCGCTCCCCTGTACTGGGAACTCCCACAGAACAGAATGGAGAGAACACAGCGCTCCCCTGTACTGGGAACTCCCACAGAACAGAATGAAGAAAACACAGTGCTCCCCTGTACCGGGAACTCCCATAGAGAAGAATGGAGAACACAGCGCTCCCCTGTACTGGGAACTCCCATAGAGGAGAATGGAGAACACAGCGCTCCCCTGTACTGGGAACTGCCATAGAGCAGAATGGAGAAAACAGCGCTCCCTTGTACTGGGAATTCCCATACAACAGAATGGAGAACACAGCACTCCCTTGTACTGGGGACTCCCATAGAAAAGAATGGAGAACACAGCACTCCCCTGTACTGGGGACTCCCATAGAACAGAATGGAGAACACTGCACTCCCCTGTACTGGGAACTTTCATAGAACAGAATGGAGAACACAGCACTCCCCAGTACTGGGAACTTTCATAGAACAGAATGGAGAACACAGCGCTCCCCAGTACTGGGAACTCCCATAGAACAGTTCCGGAGATGGCTGTGGGGCCTTGAGGCAAGACCTGCACCTATCAGACATTGAGGTCATACCCTTTCGATATGCCATGAAAGTCTATTGTGAGAACACTCCTTTTAACGAAGGGTGTAAATTAGGTGAGCCCCTGTATAAGGGTCAATGGCAGCAAATGCCCTCTGCTTCTAATGTCACCTCCCACTGAGCGTCTCAATCAGTCAGACTAGTGGGTGATGTGCAGGCTCTCCAGCGCCCCCTCTGCCTGATATGACGAGTCCTGCTGGGAGGCATTGGGGTGTCACTACATTTCGGCCTCTCCTGCTCTTGAGGTCATTTTCTATGGACTATCACCTTTTTTATGTTCCTCTTTTAGGAACAGCTTAGATTCGGGCGCTGAGGACTTCAGACTTTTTTTTGTTTCTCTAGTTGATGCTTACTTGAAAATAATTGAAGGTTTGCTGCTTAGATTGGTGCGGGAGGGTTGTCTGGGATTTGTAGGATAGTGCGGCCCCTGAGGGGGGGGCGGTAGGGGCTGCGATGTCGCAATTGGGGAGGAAGGTTTACGTGGACTTAGTTGTAGTTCTTACTTTTGAGTATTTGTATTTCACCGGGTGCAGCTTTGACGGTTGCGGGGGCCTGAACACCTTCCCTTATTTTAGTAAGAGTGCTGCTGAGCCCCCAAATAACTGGAGGTCACACCAACAGAGCACCTGCTGTTCCCCTCCCTGGGTCTTACGCCCAAACCGAGCGTCAGGGCTGCAGCGGTCACATGACATCACCACTTTGCGCCTGCAGGTCGGGCAGCGTCGCGTACCCGCTGCAGTGATGATCTGTCGGGTCAGCGCAATAAGAGAATCGCAGCTCTGAGGAGAGGGGCAGCAGGTGCATCGCGGGATCGAATGGGCAGCCTGGAGGGGAGGAGAGCAAAAACCAGCCCTACTCCCTTCATTGCAGCGCTGCACCTGCTGCTCCTCTCCTCAGATCTGCTAGTGTTGTCTCGCTCTGACCCAGCAGATCCTCACCACCACGGTGGGCATGTGGCACCGCCCAGCCTGAAGGCTCCAACCCGCGGTGTCATGTGGTCGCTGCAGCCCTGACTGACCGCTGCATCACTGCAACAGACGTCGAGCAAGAGGAGAGTAGAGTTTTTGCCTCGTTACCGCCTCGACCACTTTGGGGCTCAGCAGCCTCCTTTCTCTAGCTGAAAGCAGGTGGATGCCCCCTTTTAAGCTCCCAGCACCTGGATCCGCAGTATTTCCTCACTCCCCTGTAATGTGAACCATCTCCCATTTTCCTGCATCATATTGTGACTTCCTGCAGCCCAAATAAACGATTAAATCTGTTTGCTCTGAAATCCGTTCTGCCTCCGGCAAATCCTGTCGTGCGGCCTCACATGATGCAGATCCTGCATTGGGTGTCGCCGCGTTACATCTGCCGTAAAGACACATAACAGAACATGGGTAGAGATGCTTCCATCCACTGTGTCACTATTTACCTGTCGCCACACTAAGGGGTGAAGCAAATGGGCTGAAAAGGGACCCAGCTCCGATTCACGGTGCACGGAAGACTGGAACCGCAGCGGCGTCTCGGCCGCCACCCGTCCGTGTGCCGACGCGCATCCTGTCACTAGAGCATCTTCAGTGCCTGAAGCAGGCATGCTCAAACGGCGGCCCTCCAGCTGTTGGGAAACTACAACTCCCATCATTCCCACTGTTATAGATGATATAAATGCATGATGGGAGTTGTAGTTTCCGAGAGTTGCCCCTCTTCTGCTCTGATTTATTTTTACGTGCACAACATGCAATATCTGTCGGACCATAACGCCTGCCCCAAAGTAGGCATCTCCTGTCAATCCATGGGGGTCCTGATAGAGCGGCTTTATCCATGAGGTTAGGAATGGTGATCTGTATTTCTATAGCACTGACTTAATGATGGAGAGGAAACATCTACAGGTGAAATGAAACCGACAAAGCAACAAACTAATCAGCCGTCCAGATAGAATTGGGGCCCTGTGAGCTTAGCGTGTGAATGAGAGGTGCTACAGCGCAGAGCCCCCCGAGCAGCAGTGTATGTCACTATCGTGCCACCAACAGTGTTCCCTAAATCCAGTCCTCACGCCCCACCAACAGGTCATGGTTTCAGGATCTCCCACAGAATGCACTGACAATAATGAAATTACCCGGGCAATGCTAGGGAAAGCTAGAACACATGACCTGTTGGTGCGGCCTGAGGACAGAGTTGGGGGACCCCTGCACCAACACCTCTCTGACTGTACACCACCCCTCAAGGGTCCTGTGGTGTCAGTTCCTGTGAAGTCAGCCCCATGCTCTAACCCCAGGTGAGCAGACTCCTCTGAAAATCCTGTGAGTTGGCGCCCCTGCTCAGACCCCTGGGGCCTGGACTCCTCTGAAGAGTCCTGTGATGTCAGATCCTGTGAGCTCCGGCCCCATGCTCTGCCCCCTGGACTCCTCTGAAGAGTCCTGTGATGTCCGATCCTGTGAGCTCCGGCCCCATGCTCTGCCCCCTGGTCTCCTCTGAGGAGCTCTGTGGTATCAGATCCTGTAAGCTGTGGCCCCTGCTCTGCCCCCTGGTCTCCTCTGAGGAGCTCTGTGGTATCAGATCCTGTGAGCTCCCGCCCCATGCTCTGCCCCCTGGTCTCTGAGGAGCTCTGTGGTATCAGATCCTGTAAGCTGTGGCCCCTGTTCTGCCCCCTGCAGCTTGGACTCCTCTGAAGAGTCCTGTGATGTCAGATCCTGTGAGCTCCTGCCCCATGCTCTGCCCCCTGGTCTCCTCTGAGGAGCTCTGTGGTATCAGATCCTGTAAGCTGTGGCCCATGCTCTGCCCCCTGGTCTCCTCTGAGGAGCTCTGTGGTATCAGATCCTGTAAGCTGTGGCCCCTGCTCTGGTCTCCTCTGTAGAGTCCTTTGATGTCAGATCCTGTAAGCTCCCGCCCCATGCTCTGCCCCCTGGACTCCTCTGTAGAGTCCTTTGATGTCAGATCCTGTAAGCTCCCGCCCCATGCTCTGCCCCCGGACTCCTCTGAAGAGTCCTGTGATGTCAGATCCTGTGAGCTCCCGCCCCATGCTCTGCCCCCTGGACTCCTCTGAAGAGTCCTGTGATGTCAGATCCTGTGAGCTCCCGCCCCATGCTCTGCCCCCTGGACTCCTCTGAAGAGTCCTGTGATGTCAGATCCTGTGAGCTCCTGCCCCATGCTCTGACCCTTGGTCTCCTCTGAGGAGTTCTGTGGTATCAGATCCTGTAAGCTGTGGCCCCTGTTCTGCCCCCTGCAGCTTGGACTCCTCTGAAGAGTCCTGTGATATCAGATCCTGTGAGCTCCGGCCCCTGCTCTGCCCCTGGTCTCTCTGAAGAGTCCTGTGATGTCAGATCCTGTGAGCTCCGGCCCCATGCTCTGCCCCCTGGTCTCCTCTGAAGAGTCCTGTGATGTCAGATCCTGTAAGCTGTGGCCCCTGTTCTGCCCCCTGCAGCTTGGACTCCTCTGAAGAGTCCTGTGTTGTCAGATCCTGTAAGCTGTGGCCCCTGTTCTGCCCCCTGCAGCTTGGACTCCTCTGAGGAGTTCTGTGGTATCAGATCCTGTGAGCTGCGGCCCCTGCTCTGCCCCCTGCAGCTTGGACTCCTCTGAAGAGTCCTGTGATGTCAGATCCTGTAAGGGGTTAGGTGTAGCCTTATTCTCTGACCCCCCCTCTGAAGTGTCCTATCGGATCCTGTAAAGTGTGAGGTTTAGCCTTACGTTCTGACTCTTGAGGCCCAGACTGCTCTGAAGTGTCCTGTGGTATTGGATCCTGTAAAGTGTGAGGGTGCTCTCATGTTCTGACTCCTCTGTGGTATCAGATCCTGTAAGATGGGAGGTGCCACCTCATGCTCTAACCCCTGGGGCCCGGACTCCTCTGAAGAGTCCTGTGGTATCAGATCCTATATGGTGGGAGCTATGGCCCCATACTCTGACCCTTTAGGCCCGGAGTTGTGTGGTATCAGGTCTTTTAAGGTGTGGCCTCATGCTCTGACATCCATCCATCCACCCGTCCATATGATGCCAGGACCCTCCAGCAGAACATTGCCCATTACCGCCACCATCTTTTCTTTTTCCCATAATGCATCCTGGCACCATCTCTTTCCCCTACTAAGTGACGCACACAGATCCGGACATCCATAGAATGCCAGGGCTCCCCAGCAAAGCGTTGTCCATGACACTGCCTCTGCCATCTTTTCTTCTTCCCATCATGCATCCTGGCTCCATCTCTTCTCCAGGTAAGTGATGCACTCGGCTGTCCACATAATGCCCTCCCTCCCAGTAGAACAGTGCCCATCACCTTCTTGTCTTCTTCCCATAATGCATCCTGGCTCAATCTCTCCCCAGGTAAGTGCCTCAGCCATCCACATGATGCCGGACCCCCCAGCAGAACACTGCCCATCACCTCCACCATCTTGTCTCCTTCCCATATTGTATATTGGCCCCATCTCTTTCCTAGGTACATGCCGCATCCAACCGTCCACATGATGACAATCAGGATCCATCACACCGGCCTCCTCCTTCAATTTCAGTGGTGGACAGGGGGTCACAATGGTCCCTCTGACTGATCTGGGGCCCCATACATGGCATTAAATACAGTATTAGACAGAAGCCTTTGATAGAGCTGTTACCCGCCCGCTGGGTGTGGGAATAAAGTATGGAAAAAAATTACAAAAATATTTCCAGTGTTGTAAGATTATAGTTTAGAAATTCTGGGTGGTTTTTTTTTATTATTATTTATTATCATTATCAATGTTTTTTTCATCCTTTTTATTTATTCTTCCTCTTTTTTTTGCTCGGTCTCTTTATACATGTACCATGGTTTTAATTTAAAAAAAAAAAAGTTGAATACACGTTTCACCTACGGAAAACACACGACAAAACAATTTTTCACAAAACTGGTGCGAGAGGCAAAGTTTTTAGAGAACGTATCGCCAGGAATTGACTCCTCGTATAGAGGAAACCTGTCCGATCGCACAAGCGTCTGATCTGCGTCCGGCGTCTGCTAGAGCCGGAGGAGCCGAGAAGATTGATATCTGGTTTTATGGGATTATCTTTAGTAGAACTTGTAAGCTGCTCACATTTACTGCTACTCACTCTGTTTAGGAGTCCAGTGGGCGGTCCTACTCAGTGACTGGCAGCCGCCGCTCTCAGCATGCATACAGAGAACTGTCAGTGATTGAATAAGACCGCCTACTGGACTCCTGAGCCCAGAAAGAGCAGGGAAATTACAATTGTAAGTTATTCTGAATCTTTTCCCACCCATCGAGCGATCCATCTGCTCCGGCTCTATGACGCCCGCAGATCAGGCGGGATGTACAACGTGACAGGCCCCAAACTGCAGCAATTCCCAGTACAGCCAGGAGGCGCTCTCGCCCGGTGAGTACAGGCTCCAGGCTTGTGCTAATATCTGGCTGCTACTTTCTAGGTTCAAACCTTGGTGACAGCATTGATGATGATGATTTTCGGCTGTAATTCTGCTCATTGTCTCCCACGAATCTTACATCTACATTAATACATAAGATTTTATAACAATAGTAGAATCTTTTCCTACAGGTCAAGGTCGCTGCTTAGATCACGGTTATCCTCCACAGGGTCACCTACAGGTCAAGTTTGGTGCTCAGATCATAGTTATCCCAAATGAGGTCACCTACAGGTCAGGGTCTATACTTAAATCGTTATCCCAAAAAGGGGTCACCAACACGTCTCGGTGTATGCTTAGATCATGGTTATCCTAAAGGGGGTCACCTACAGGTCAAGGTCGGTGCTCAGATCATGGTTGCCCTACCCAGGGTCACCTATAGGTCAAGGTCGGTGCTCAGATTATGGTTGTCCCGAATGGGGTCATCTGGAGGCCAAGGTTGGTGCTCAGATGCAAGGGGTTACCTACAGGTAAAGGTCGGTGCTCAGATCATAGTTATCCCTTAGTTGTCATCTACAGGTCAGTGTCTATGCTTAGATCATGGTTATCCTAAAGGGGGTCACCTACAGGTCAAGGTCGATGCTTAGATCATTGTTATCCCTTAGTGGTCATCTACAGGCCAGTGTCTATGCTTAGATCATGGTTATCCCAAAAGGGGTCAGGTTCAGGTCAGTGCTCAGATCATGGTTATCTCGAACAGGTCATCTGCAGGTCAAGGTCAGTGATCAGATCATGGTTATCCCAAATGTGGTCACCTACAGTTTAGGGTCTCTGCTAAGATCATAGTTGTCCCAAAAGGGGTCACCTACAGGGAAATGTCGGTGCTCAGCTCATGGTTGCCCTACACTGGGTCACCTATAGATCAAGGTCGGTGCTCAGATTATGGTTGTTCCAAATGGGGTCATCTGTAGGCCAAGGTTGGTGCTCAGATTCAAGGGATTACCTACAGGTCAAGGTCGTTGCTCAGATTATGGTTGTCCTGCCTGGGATCACCTAAAAGTCAAGGTCATTGCTCAGATTATGGTTGTCCTGCTCGGGGTCACCTATAGGTCAAGGTCATTGCTCAGATTATGGTTGTCCTGCATGGGGTCACCTACACACTACTGTACTGTAATAAGATTTGACTGATGGGAGCAGCTGATAACGCTGCTGTGCACTGTCCGGTGTATTTGGCAGGGGATATAACTGCTCCAGTCCCTATTCCGGCCGAGCTCACGGCCTGATCGCTGGCAGATACGCCTGGTACGAGTGATGTGCAGGAGGAAATCACAAGACTCAGGAGAACATGCAGGCTACGTGCGGACATTGGGGTCACTCTGATGACCTCGTCTCACCCCTGTCCTAGTCATCATTGGTTGTGGCCTTACTTTTGGGGACACTAGCTTCTCATTATGTTATATGGAAGGTTTAGTTGCTCACATGTCTTCTCCGGCCTCTGAATTGTCCCCGACCTGGTCTAGGGCATCAGTGAGGGCCGCATCAGGGTATGGGGGGCAGTCATCCTCTGGGAGGATGTTCCTAAAACTATTTTGGTGAACGGTGACTTCTGAGGAGTCCTTCCCGGAGCCGACCGACTCCTGGTCGTAATTCTGGAAGCTGTTCTTGACTTTCATGATGTAGCGGCTCAGCACGTGTTCGTTCTCTTTGGGGTTCATGTTCGCTCCGGTGTCGGCCAGAGAACGTCTCAGGTGCTTCACCTCCGACTGAAGACGGATCACGTTCTTGTTCAGCTCCGTGATTCGGTTCCCAAGATCTGTGGGCAAAAAACAAGACAGCCTCAGAGTGGAGGAGCCATGCTGGACTACAAGTATGGGGATGGTAGCCCCGATAAAGGTTGCTAATTACCCCCGTGGTTATGACACCACCTCGGAGAGAACTGCCCATGTGTGGGGCAAAAAGAGCTCCTGGATAAAACAAGAACGGACCTTTAATGATTGTCTTCAACAATGAGAACTGAAGACACCTTGTCCGGAGAGAAGCTGTGCCAAATATTGGTGGTGGGCATCAGTAGGAGAATGCTCTACACAGCATTCAGATCCATTGGAGACAACACCAAGTCTGAGGACCTGGATGGAAGGGGTGTTAAGCTGTCTCTTCTGGTAGGGACCGACGGCGGCGTCTCCTCTGTCTCTTGTAGGGACCGACGATGGAGTCTCCTCTCTCTTGTAGGGGCCGACGGCGGCGTCTCCTCTCTCTTGTAGGGGCCGACGGCGGCGTCTCCTCTGTCTCTTGTCGGGCCCGACCAGGTAGTCTGCTCTGTCTGGTAGGGGCCGACGGGGGCGTCTCCACTCTCTCTTGTAGGGGCCGACGGCGGCGTCTCCTCTCTCTCTTGTAGGGGCCGACGGCGGCGCCTCCTCTCTCTCTTGTAGGGGCCGACGGCGGCGTCTCCTCTCTCTCTTGTAGGGGGCCGACGGCGGCGTCTCCTCTGTCTCTTGTAGGGGCCGACGGCGGCGTCTCCTCTGTCTCTTGGAGGGACCGACGATGGAGTCGCCTCTCTCTTGTGTGGACCGACGATGGAGTCTCCTCTCTCTTGTGTGGACCGACGATGGAGTCTCCTCTCTCTTGTGTGGACCGACGATGGAGTCTCCTCTCTCTTGTGTGGACCGACGATGGGAATCCCTCTTTTTTTGTGGACCACGTTTGGAGTCTCCTCCCCTTTAGGGGCCGACGGCGGCGCCCTCCTCCCCCTCATGGGGGGCCCCGACGGCCGTCTCCTCTGTCTTTTAAGGGCCGAGGGCGGGGGTCCCCCTCTCTCTTTTGGGCCCGGGACCGTCGTCTCCCCCCCTTGTGTGGCCCGGGGCAGGGATCCCTCCCTCTTGTGGGCCCGGGAGGGAGGGAGTCCCCCCCCTTGAAAGGACCGACGAGGGAGCCCTCCCCCTCTTTTTAAGGGGCCACATGGGGGCTCCCCCCCTTTTTGTGGGGGGCCGACGATGGAGTCTCCTCTCTTTTTGTGGGGGCCCACGGGGGCGTCTCCCCCTTTTCTTGTAGGCCCGCCGGCGGCGTCCCCCCCCTCCTCTCTCTTTAGGGGGGGGGGGACGGGGGCTCTCCCGGGTCTCTTGTAGGGCCCGGGGCCGGCGTACCCCTCCTCTTCTTTTGTGGGGACCAACGTTGGATTTCCCCTTTTTCCTCTTGTGGGACCGACGATGGATTCTCCTCTCTCTTGGGGGGACCGCCCGATGGAGCCCTCTCTCTTGTTGGCCCCCGACGAGGGGAGCTCCCCCTCTCTTGTTGGCCCGACTTGGAGTTTTCCCTCTCTTGTGGGGGCCGGAGGGCGGGGGCTCCCCCCCTCTCTTTTTGGGGGGGCCCCCGGGGGCGTCTCCCCCGTCTCTTGTTGGGGCCGACGGCGCTCCCCCCTCCCCTCTTGGGTGGACCGACCTCTTTCTCCTCCCCTTTTTTTTGTGGGGACCATTTTTTGGACCCTCCCCCTTCCCCCTTGTTTGGCCCAACGTTGGGCCCCCCTTTTGTTGGCCCCGACAGGGAGTCCCCTCTCTTGTGGGGAAACCACGATGGAGTCTCCTCCTTGGGGGGCCACAAGTCCCCCTCCTCTTGTGGGGGCCGGGACCGGCGCCCTCCCCCTCTTTTTGTGGGGCCCCGACGGGGCCCGTCTCCCTTCTCCCCTTGTAGGGGCCACGGGGCGTTTTCCCCCCTCTCTCTTGTGGGGGCCGAGGGCGGCGTCTCCTCGGTCTCTTTTTAGGGACCGCCCGGCTTTGTCCCTCTCTCTTGTGTGGCCGAGGGCGTCGTCTCCTCTCTCTTGTTTTTAAACCGACGAGGAGTCACCTCTCTCTTGTGGGCCCCGAGGGGGGGGAGTCTCCCTCTCCTTGGGGGGACCGCGGGGGGGAAAGTCCCCCCCTTCTTTTTGGGGGAACCGACGAGGGAGCCCTCCTCTCTTTGTTGGCCCGACATGGATTCCCTCCCCCTTGTTTTTGGGCCCCCTTTTGGATCTCCTCTCTCGTTAGGGGCCGCGCGGCGTCCCCCCTCCCCTTTTTGGGGGGCCACGGGGCCGTCTCCTCTTTTCTCTTGGGGGGGCCCCAAAGGGCCGGCGTTCCTCTCTCCCCTTGGGTAGGGCCGGGGCGGCGCCCCCTCCTCTCTTGTGGGGCCGACGGGCGCCCCTCCTCTCTTGTGGGGGCCACGGGGGCGCCCCTCCCCTCCTTGGGGGGCCGACGGGCGGCCCCTCCTCTTTCCCCTTGTGGGGGCCCAAAGGCGGCGCCTCCTCCCCCCTCTTGTGGGGCCCGACCGGCGCCCCCTCTCTCTCTTGAAAGGGCCGACGGGGGCCCTCCTCTTTTCTCTTGTGGGGGGCCCACGGCGGCGCCTCCTCTCTCTTGGGGGGGCCGGACGGGGCGCCCCCCCTTCACCCCTTGTGGGGGCCGACGGCCCCCTTTCCTTACCCTTAAGTGGGGCCCCCGACGGGGGCCCGCCCCTCTTTCTCTTTTGAAACCCCGCCCGGCGGCGCCTCCTCCTCTCTTGTGGGGCCCAACAGCGGGGGTCGTCCCTTTTTGTTTTTACTGGGGATTTGACGGCGGCGTCCCCCCCTCTCTCTCTTTGTAAGCCCGGGGGCCCTCCCTTTTCTGTGGAACCGAGGATTGTGTTTTCCCCCTCTTTTTGGAAACCGACCGACTTCTCCTCTTCTCTTGTGGGGAAACCAAATGGTGCCCTCCTCTCCCTTGTGGGGACCGCGAGGGGTCTCCTCCTCTTGTGTGGACCGCCCGAGGGAGTCCCTCCCACCTTGTGGTCCCCGAGAGGGAAATTTTCCTCCCCCTCTTGTTGGACCACGAGGGAGTTTTTCCCTCTCTCGTGGGGACCGACGGGGGTTTTCTCCCTCTCTTGTGGGCCCCGACAGGGAGTCCCCCCTCTCTTGTGGGGACCACAGGGAAGGTCTCCTCTCTTTTTGGTCCCCCCACGAGGGAATCTTCCCCCCCTCCTCTTGTTGTGCCCCGACATGAGCCCTCCTCCCCCTCTTTGTGGGACCACGAGGGAGTCCCTTTTTCCTCTAATGGGGCCAAAAATTTTTCTCCTCCTCTTGTGGGCCCCCGTCAGGGAGCTCCTCCCTCTTGTGGGGCCCCGGACGAGGAGTCCCCTCCCCTTTGTGGCCCGGGACATGGGGGCTCCTCCCCTTTTTGTGGCCCTCAGGAAGTCCCCCCCCCTTGTGGGAAACCCGACGATGGATCCCTCCCCCCCCCCTCTTGTTTGACCACAAATGGGATCCCTCTCTTTTGGGGGGACCGACGAGGGAGTCTCCACCCCTTTTGGGGCCCCAACGAGGGATTTCCCCCCTCCCTCCCCCTTGTGGGGCCCCGCCCATGGGTTCCCCCCTTTTTTTTGGGGGGGCCAAACGAGGGAGTCCCCCTTCCCCTTTAGGGGCCCGGAAGATGGAGTTCCTCCCCCCTTTGAAAAGGCCGACTTTTACCTCCTCCCCCTTGTGGGGGCCCGACAGGGCCCCCTCCTCCCTCTTTGGGGGCCAAACGATGGGGGCCTCCCTCTCTGTGGGGGCCGGGAGATACCCCCCTCCCCTCTTGGGGGGGCCCCGCCCGGGGAGCCCCCCTCTCCTTGGGGCCCCCCGACGAGGGAGCCCCCCCTCCCCTTCTTGTGGGGGCCGGGACGTGGGCCCCCCCTCTCTCTTGGGGGGCCACGGGGACCCCCTCCTCCTCTTTAGGGCCGACGATGGTTCTCCTCTCTTTTTTGGGGGGCCCACATGGGGGCCCTCCTCTTTCTTGGTTTTTGGGGGCCGGACGAGGACCCTCCCACATTTTAAGGGGGCCCCCTGGAGTCTCCTCTTTTTTTTGTACCCCGGACTTTGGACCCCCTCTCCTTTGGGGGCCGACAGGGATCTCCTCTCTTTGTAGGACTAAACCCCGGGTCAACTCCTTCAGGGCTGAAAATAAATTTCTCCCTTTTGGGGGGCCCCCGACGCCAAAAAAGCACCCCTCGGGGGGACCAAGGGAACGGAGCCCCTCCCTCTCTCAGGGGGACGAGTTTGGTGCCCTCCTCTCTACAGGACCAACGCCCAACTTTTTTCCCCCTTGGTTGGGGCCCCAATACTTTTGTCTCTCCCTCATGGGGACCAAACCCCTAAACGGTCCCCGTGGGGACCAACACGCCCTTTTTCCCCAAACTCTCTTTAGTGACGGAACCCCCTTTTCTCTCTCTTTGTGGACAATGACGGCACTCCCCCGGGTTAAATAGAATTTGGCCATAAGTTTCTATAACTCTCTCTCTTTCTCGCCACTCAATTTGCCCCCGTGGCTTTCAACCACATTATTATGTGTTTTAGACAGTTTCTAGATACCCTTGCGTCTTGTCCGAAGTAAAAAGTGTCCTTTTTTAAAACAAAAGGTTTTTTTTCCTTTTTAAAAAGGGGGGATGGGTTTTTTGTTGGGGAGGGCCCTTTGCTAAAATTTTTGGCCCCAAAAAAATGGGTAAGTTAACCAATTAGTAGGTGGTATAAACTTGCACCAGATTATCAAAAATGCGGGACTTGGGAACTGCTAGTTTATGCAACGGGTTTCAATAGGGCCCATTGCTTCCCTTTATTCCCCCCCAAAAATAATAGTAAATTGTTGCCCCAGAAACCAGTCCCAAACCCATACAACCTATATGGTTTTTTTTTTTTTCCAAAAATTCCTTTCAAAAACCCCAAACTTTTTTTTATCTTTTCCCTTTATCGATGGTCTTCTAAAAAATGCAATTACTAATATGCATTTCTTTTTTTTTTGATTTGTTGGAACCAGGGAAAACGAAAAAAAACCTATTGGGTCTTCTTCTTTGTAAGAGGTCAAATAGGGGAAAATTTTTAAATTTAACAAAACAAGAAACCCGATTCAGATAATGTTTTGACCCAAAAGGTCTCCCAATCAACATCGCGTTTCAGTAAAGGGGGGGAGGAGGGGGGGGGGGTTTAATTTTAAATCAAACCGCAAAATTTTTGGGTTTAAAACCCAAAAACACCAAAAAACCTCCCCGGCCACCGGGGAAAACCCGAAAAACCTTTCCCAGATCACCTCTAGACTGCATAGGAAAACCCACCCAAAGGGGGGGGACCCCCCCAAAACCACCCAGGGTCGCCCTAGACTCCCAGGCCCCCTCTAAAACCCCCAAAAAATTTAAACGCCCCGGATCACATCCCCTACACTGCCTGAGGTGCCCGTAGACCATCCAAGATCTCCTCTAGACTGCATAGGATCGCCCCTACACTGCCTGGGGATGTCCGTAGACAACCCGGGATCGCCAAAGGGAAACCTAGGGTCACCGTTTAAATGCCGGAAACCACCCCTAAAACCATTTACAAATCACCCAAAAACACCCCTGGGCCTCCCCCAACTCTCCTAACTGATGCCCCGTAACCCCCAGACATTTTAAAAAAAGGGCCTTTTATCCAACCTTAAAAAACTGCCTAAATAACCGGAAATTACCTCTACAAAAAAAAGATCAATCCCCATACTTTTTACGAAAACCCCCAGAACACCAGGGATCACCCCCAAACTGACTGGGACCACCCCATATGTTGTGCAGGGCCGACACACAATGCTCCGTTACCTTTACGCTTGGCTTCTTCAAATTCCCTCGGCCGGATCATTATCTTTTTGGACCAAAACCTTTATCACCCCAGCTACGATTTTCGACTCCCGGAAAAACTCCCCCAATAACTCCCCTGTTGGGCTAAGCGCAATAAATTTGGGACCAAGAGGAGGCGACATCGACGACCGAAGGGCCCCCATTACAAAAGGGGGCGATCGGGGGGATAATTCCCTCCTTCCTTTGGGGTTTTTAGCAGCGATGAAAACGGAAAATCCCTCTTAATTAAAAATAATATATTACAGTTTTTTTTAACAGGTTTCCGGCCCGGGGTTTTCACTTCTCTTCATAAAACCGGGAGTTCTACCCCCCCCCTCCCAGACCCCGGGAATCTACCCCCCTCTCCCCGACCGGGCATCTAAACCCCCCCCTCCCCAAAAAGGTAATCCCCCCCCCTCTCCCACCGGGCACCCCCACCCCCCCCCCCCCCCCCCCTCCCTGACCGGGCAGTCTACCCCCCTCTCCCTGACCGGGCAGTCTACCCCCCTCTCCCTGACCGGGCAGTCCCAACCCCCCCCCCAACAAAAGGGAGTCTACTCCCCCCCTCCCTGAAACCGGGGGAGTCTAAAACCCCCTCCTTTCCCCCCCCGGGATCTAACCCCCCCCCCCGAACCCGGGATTTTTAAAACCCCCCCTCCCCGACCGGGAGTCTACCCCCCTCCCTGAAAAAGGGGGGTCTAAACCCCCCCCCTCCCCTTACTGGCAGTCCCACCCCCCCCCCCGACCCAAAGGGATTTTATCCCCCCTTTTCCCTGACCGGGGATCTACCCCCACCCCCCCCCTTCCCTGACCAGGCAGTCACCCCCCCTCCCTCCCAGACAAGGTTTAAACTACCCCCTCCCCCCAGACAAGGGAATCAAAACCCCCCCCCCTGACCATCACCCCCCCCCCCTCCCTTTTTTTTAAATTTTTTTTTTTAAAAAAACAAAAGTGGGTTTCAAAAAAATTTTGTAATTGGGTCACTTTTTCCCTTATGGCCGGTGTAAAGGATGTTGTATATAAAATAATTTTTTATATAATATATATATATAGGTAATAAAAAGTTTTAATTTTCCTCCCCCCCGGCTTAAAAAAGGTTTGGGGTTGGGCCCGTCAAGTTTTTTTTTTAAAATTTCTTTTTGTTTTTTGGTGTGGGTTTTTTTTTAATTTTACAAAATTTTTACCCCCCCAAAAAAATCAAGTTTTTTTTCTTGGGAAATACCGGGGGAAAACACCCAGAAGTCAAATGCAGAGCTTTATCAGAGAAGACCCAGCACTCCTGCATTTCCCGGGCCCCCCAACTGTATACACATGCCATTAACCCGCTGTAAAATCCCAAAGATCGGGGGGCAGGGACAGGGAATAATCCACCCTGCCGGCCCCCGGAGACAAGGGCCCAAACTGACCGCCACCTCCCCTCCCACAGCAGCACAAAAACGGGGACGATTTCACCACGGACGGGCGTTTTTTAATTAAAAATTTCCCGAGACAATTTTTAAGGTCACGTACCCGCGATGCTGTGTATTTTTTTGTGAAAATTCGTAAATCTTTTGGGAAATAACCCTTTTGGAACCTCAATGGGTCAGAGGGTGATGAAATACCCAACCATTAGTCCAATTTTTGGGAAACCCCAAGGGGGCCCCCAAAGAGGGTAAAAAACCCAACCTACAGTCCCAAAATTTTGGGTCCAAAATGGTTTAAATATGGGCAAATTTCCCAACCATCAATCCAATATGGGAAAATCAATGGTCAGGGGGCAAAGAAATTTCCCAACCATTTATTTCCCTTTTTTAATTTTCATTGGTTTACTGAACCCTCAAAAGGCCCCAAACCCTCATTTCCCAAAATTTTAAACCCCAAGGGGTCAAAGGGGGGGTGAAATACCCCAACCATTTATCTAATTTAAAAATTTGAAGGGTCCCTGAAGGGGGGATAAAAAAACCCAAACATCATCCCCAAATTTTAACCCCAAAGGGGCACTGAAAAGGGGGAAAAAAAAACCCACCATTTTCCAATTTTGGGAAACCCCAAGGGGCCCGAGGGGAACCCAAATGCCAAACCCTCAAACCAATTTTGGAATGGGCATGGGTTTACGAAAGGGGGACAAAAAAACCCCAAATATCAGTTCCAAAATTTTAAACCCCCCCGGGGACGAAGGGGGAAAAAAATGCCCCAACCCCTTAGTCCAATTTGAACCCCAATGGGTCACTGAAGGAGGACAAAATACCCAACCATTAGTCCAATTTGGGAAAGTCGATGGGGCCCCTGAAGGAGACAAAAACCCCAAACCCTTAGTCCAATTGGGAAACCCCCAAAAGGGGCCCTGAAAGAAATGGAAATAAACCCAACCCATAGCTAATTGGGGCCACAAGGGGGCAAGGGGGGACGAAAACCCAAAAACATCCAAATTTTAAAACCAATGGTCCTGAAGGGGACAAAAAACCCCAAACCCCATCCCCAAAATTTTAACCTCAAAAGGGGCCCCCACAGATGACAAAACACCCGACCATCAATCCCCACCAAGAATGAATCCTTGGAAACCCCCCCGACAAGGAAACTAAAAAGGGTGAAGATTTTTTGGGAAAACCATGGATTTTCCCTTTGGGAAATTCAACAAAGAGCCTAGGGGAAAATCCCTGACGTAAGATCACAGGCCCCATCCTTAAACCCAATATGAGAAACGTTTTCGGGTTTGGGGAAAATATTGAAATGGGAAAGGGGAGGGCCCGGGCCCCCTCGGAAATAGCGGGGATACAATTTGGAGCGACCCAAAAATTTTCCCTTCTAAATTTACAAAAGTCCTAAAAACACAATAGGGGAAAATGGGGCGGAAAATTGAGAGGGGGGGGCTAATGGCTACAACTACCAATTTGAAACACCCCAAAACACAACCCACCTGCCCAAGATTTACCCCCCAAAAATTTGGGGAAACGATGCATTAAAGGGCCCAACAAATTTAGCAAACTCCCCCCCCAAAAAATTTCCCCAAACCGGAAAATTGGGGAAAAATTAGTTTTCAATGAGTTAAACATAACCCGCTTCCCCTTCCAGTCTCGCAATTTTCTGCCCCCCCAACCCCTGGTTTTACTTCCCTTCCCCCTAGGTTTTCCCAAAATTTTTGGGGAAACAAAAACTCGGGGGGTGATCAAGACGCCCAAAATTGACAACGAAAATCACTTCCCTTTTCCCCAAATAAGGTAACACAGGGGAAAACGGAAATGGCACCCTGGTGGGAGCAAATTAAAGAAACGGAAATTGACACCTAAACACCCTGAAAATCCCAAACTTTGGGTTTTTTGGTAAAATCTTAGGGGTAGGGGTTTGAGACCAAAATTTGGGGCCCCGAACGTCCTAAGTCTAATTACAACCTGCCCTATAACAGTCGGGCATTTTTCAAGCCCCACCCCCTTTGTGACTCACGAAGGTGGTCAAAAGGCCCCCCCCCCTGACTACATCACTGGAAGTGGTCCCCAAACCCCGGCCCCCCTTTTCTGACATCACTGAAGGGGGTCACCGGCCCCCCGCCCCCTTTTACTGACATCACGGAGGTGGTCACAGCCCCACCCCCCTTTCTGACATTTATGAGATTTTTTACAAAACCCTCCCCCTGTAAATGACATCACTTTAAGGTGCACAGCCCGCCCCCTGTACTGGGTATCCCCTGAGAGGTCAAAAGCCCCCACCCCTTACTGACAACACTGAGAGGGGGTCACAGGCCCCCCCCCCCTGTACTGATATCACTGGATTTTCACAGCCCCCCCCCCTCCTTTTAAGACATCACTGAGAAGGGTTTTCCAAAAAGCCCCGCCCCTGCACTGACAACAAATGAAAATTTGGGCACAGCCCCGCCCCCTACTGACATCACGGGAAAGGGGTCACACCCCCCCCCCGTACTGACATCACTGAGAGGAGGTCCAGCCCCCCCCCCCCTGTACGACATCACTAAGGTGGGCACAGCCCCCCCCCCTGAACGACATCACTGGAGAGAGGGTCACACCCCACCCCCTTCGACATCCTGAGAAGGGGTCACAAACCCCCCCCCGTACTGAAAATCACTAAGATGTCCAAAAGCCCGCCCCCGAACTTGGGCCCTCACTGGGGTGGACACCCGCCCCCCCCCCCTGTCTGACATCACGGAAAGGGGGGTCACAGCCCACCCTGTTTTACAACCCCTGAAGGAGTTCCAGCCCCGCCCCCTGTAAATTTACATACTGAGAGGGTCACACCCCGCCCCCGTAAATGACCCACTAAAAGGTGGGCACAGCCCCTCCCCCTGTAATTTACATAAGAAGGGGGTCACAACCCTGCCCCCGTACTTTACCACGGAGGTGGTCACAGGGCCCCGCCCCCCTTTCTGAATCCCCGGGGAAAGGGGGCACAGCCCCGCCCCCCTTTCTGACATCCCCTGGGGGTGGTCCAAAAGCCCCGCCCCCTGAAATGACATCACTGAGGGGGTTGGGGCACCCGGGCCCCCCCCCTTTCCCCGGGCAAACCCCTGAGAGGTTTTCAACCCCCCCCCTGTCCCGACATCACTGAAGGGGGTTTCCACCGCCCCGCCCCCTGTACTGACATCACTGAAGGTTTTGGGGGCAGCCCCCCCCCTTACTGACATCACGAAAAGGGGGGGTCAAAAGCCCCCCCCCTGTAAATGACTTTAAATGAGGGGGTCCCCAGCCCCGCCCCCTTTCTGACACACTGGGGGTGGTCACAGCCCCGCCCCCGAAAGACCCACGAGAGGTGGGCACAAACCCCCCCCCCTGACTGACAAACACTTGAAGGGGTCCCCCCCCCTGTACTACATCACTGAAGGGGCACAGGCCCCCCCCCCTGTGTGGACATCCCCTGAGAGGTGGCACAGGCCCCCCCCCCCTGTATGACACCACTGAGAGGTTCCCCCAAACCCCGCCCCCTGGAGTGACACCAAATTTAGAGGTGGTCACACCCCGCCCCCCCCCTAAATAACATCACGAGAGGTTGGGTCACAGCCCCCCCCCCCGTGTGACATCACGAGAGGTGGCCAGCCCCCCCCCTGTACGCCCCCTGAAAAAAAAAAAAAGGGGGTCCCCAAACTCCGCCCCTTGGGCAATCCCGAGAGGGGGCACAGCCCCCCCCCCTGTCCTGGGCATCAACTGAAGGGGGTCCCAGCCCCGCCTCTGAAAAGACATCAAAGAAGGGGGTCACAGCCCCGCCCCTGAACTGACCAAACACTGAAGGGTTGGGCACAGCCCCGCCCCCCCCTTAAAATGAAAAACACTGAAAGGGGTCACACCCCCCCCCCCGGTACTGACATCCTAGAGGTTTTTCACAAACCCCCCCCCCCCGTACTGACATCACGAGAGGTGGTCCAGCCCCACCCCCCGGGGAAAAGACATCACTGAGAAAAGGGGGTTTACAAAACCCCCCCCCCCGGACTGAAATCACTGAAGGTGGTCACACCCCGGCCCCCCGTACCTTTACATCAAATGGAGGTGGTTTACAGCCCCCCCCCCTGTAAATTTTACATCACTGAAAGGTGGCACCCCCCCCCGCCCCTTGTACTAACACACGACCCCAAAATACAAAGTTGTTAAAAAGGTTTTGCTCTCTATCTGCAAGCAAAGGGTAAGTCCATCCAAAATCTTTTCCCCCTGACTGAAGGGGGCGGGGGGATCCCCACCTCGATTTTTTGGGGAAAGGAAATTGGTGATCATAGCAATGACCCAAAAAGGAGGACAATGACCATACAATAGGAAGAGACCCAAAAGGGCCCGGCCAAAAAACTCTGCCCCCCACAATGGTTCTTTCCACCGTCCCTCCCCCTCCACCATCTAAAAAATGGGGCCCCCGAAAAAAAAATGGAAAAAGGGCCCCATTGAAGCTGCAGAGAGACACCCAAATTTCTGATCCAAATGGGGGGCAGGCGCCATTTTATGTCTTTCCCAAAACAAAAAACAGCAGCTTTTCCATGCTGAAAATGCATTGAGCTTCCCAAAGCTAAAAAAGTATTCCCTCCATTAAACCCCATCCTGGGAATGCGCCCTCAAAGTCATCTCAAATATAAAAAACTGAAGCTTTCCCTGCGCTGAGGGCGACTTGGGGCCCCTGATTAGAAAATTCACAGGGGCTTTTCCCGCCGGGTGACGCATTTAGCCTAAAAGGTTTTTAAAAAAGTATTCTCTCCATATACGGGGCCATCATGTCATTTCAAATACAAAGAAAAACCCCCCCCTTGGCTGGTTTTATATTTTGGGTCCATGATTAGATATAAAAAACATAGCTTTTTCCCCCGCGCGCTGACATTTACTCTAGGTTTTGATGGATTCTCCCCCATAATGTCAACGCAGCAGGGGAAAACTTCTGTTTTATATTTGGGGGTAGACTTACCTTCTGTGCTGCTACAGACAAAGGGGTCCATGATTAAATATTTACCCGTACTTTCCCTCTTCTAACTGGGTATTTTCCTCCATGATTAAAATAATCCAGGACTTTCCCCCCTGCTCTGATATTGGGCCCCATATTAAAAAAATCACAGACTTTTTCCCCCCGGCTGACTGAATTGGGCTCCATATTTTATAAAATCACAGGAATTTTCCCCGCTGCTACTGACCCTTGGCTTCCCTTTATTTGATATATTTACAGTAGCTTTCCCTGCTGCTGACTATCGAGCTCCATGATTAGATATATTCACGGTAGCTTTCCCTACTGCTGACTGATATTGGGGTCCATGATTAGGTGTATTCACAGTAGCTTTCCCTGCTTCTGACTGACATTGGGCTCCATGATTAGATATATTTACAGTAGCTTTCCCTGCTGCTGACTGATATCGACCTCCATAATTAGATATATTCATAGTAGCTTTCCCTGCTGCTAACTGACATTGGGCTCCATGATTAAATATAGTTATAGTAGCTTTCCTTGTTGCTGACGGACATTGGGCTCCATGATTAAATATATTTATAGTAGCTTTCCCTACTGCTGACTGATATTGGGGTCCATGATTAGATATAGTTACAGTAGCTTTCCTTGTTGCTGACTGACATTGGGCTCCATGATTAGATATAGTAACAGTAGCTTTCCCTGCTGATGACTGACATTGGGCTCCATGATTAGATATAGTTACAGTAGCTTTCCCTGCTGATGACTGACATTGGGCTCCATGATTAGATATAGTTACAGTAGCTTTCCCTGCTGATGACTGACATTGGGCTCCATGATTAAATATATTTACAGTACTTTCCCTGCTGATGACTGACATTGGCTCCATGTTTAAAGATATAGTTTACAGTAGCTTTCCCTGCTGATGACTGACATTGGGCTCCATGATTAGATATATTTACAGTAGCTTTCCCTGCTGTTGACTGACATTGGGCTCCATGATTAGATATAGTTACAGTAGCTTTCCCTGCTGATGACTGACATTGGGCTCCATGATTAGATATATTTACAGTAGCTTTCCCTGCTGCTGACTGACATTGGGCTCCATGATTAGATGTATTCACAGTAGCTTTCCCTGCTGATGACTGACATTGAGCTCTTTGGTTAGATGTATCCTCTCCATTACTGATAACCATAAGACTGCACCATCATTGCAGGCCTCTCCGATGACTCAATGGAGGGTCCAGGGGGGCATAACTAGCTGGTGTTACCCATCATATAAGGACATGGTAATCAGATACATACTTGCCAAGTTTGTCAGCGTCGCTGTAGTTGACGTAGATGTTGTTGAGGCCACAGAGGAAGGCGGTGAGGATGATCATCAGGATAAACATGAACCTGGTCACAGGAGAGACGGACATGTTATTATTAGTAGCAACTGGGTCATATGATATGGCCAGTTCTAAGGGTCTCATGGGGTTAGGGTGGGAATCCATCAAAATAGTAAGGCTATGTTCACACGGCTTAAAATGGGCCGTATTTCGGTCCGTAATTACGCGCCGAAGTGCGCCAATTACGGGCTGAAAACGGCCCATTCATTACGGTAATCCACAGTTCTCATAGAGAACTATGGATACGTCTCCTCTCCCTGCTCGGCAATCCGCCGGCGGGAGAATATTGACAGGTCACTTTCTAGCGGCGTATACGCGCCGCTAGTAATGATTGTCTATGGGCCGGCGAAGTGCCCCCGGCCCCCGCCTCACCCCCGACCGCTCCCCCCCCCCGGCCACATGGCGTAATTGCGGGACGCAATTACGTCCCGCAGTTAAGCCGTGTGAACCTAGCCTAAGAGTGGCAAGTGGGAGGGTAGGCTAGACTGGGCCATAAAAGTATAAGACTCAGTTTCTGATTTGTATTCTGAAGAATCCTTCTGTTGACATGAGTGTGGTCAACGGGACCCTTAATAGGAAACCCATTCAGTTCATGATGATGGTGGATTTGAGGGGTGAGGCTCCTTGTCAAAGACGATTGGCTCTAGGACCATACAGTCAGGGCATTTGGAGACCCTAATGGAGCATTGATTGGACCCTTAGTAGCAAATTCATTCAGGTCATGATGATGGTGGATTTGAGAGGTGAGGGTCCTTTGTAAAAAGGGTTTAATTTGCCCCAAGGATATACGCCTTTTAACCCCAAAGGAAATTTTTGGGCCCCTTTATCAAACTCACTCATTTTGATTGGGGTTTTGGGGGGGTTGAGGCCCTTTGTCAAAAAAAGGCTCAAAGGACCATAAAACGTGGGCTTTTTGAAAACCCTAAGGGACTTTATTGGACCCTTATAGCAAAAACCAAATTCGGGCATGATGATGGGGGAATTAAAGGGTGGGGGTCCTTGTAAAAGATTTTTTGGGGCTCGGGGGACTATACACCCTTTTTTGGAGACCCAAGGGAAATTTTGATTGGACCCTTATAAAAAACTCATTCATCCAGGGAGGGTTTGGGTTTTTAAAGGGGTAGGCTCCTTGCCCAAAGGACGTTTGGCTTTTGGGAACCATACAGTCGGGGAATTTAAAGGGCCCCAAATGGACTTTATTGGACCCTTAGTAGAAAAACCCATTCAGGGCCCATGATGGTGGTTTTGGGGGGGGTCGGGGCCCTTGTCAAAGAAAATTTTTGGCTTAAAGGGAAATATAAAAGCCATTTGGAACCCAAGGAGCTTTGTTTGGGCCCCTTATAAAAATTTCTTTTCGGGTCTTTTTTTAGGGGGGTTTTTGGGGGGGTGAGGCTCTTTGTTCAAGACGGTTGGGGCCGGGGACCATACAGTCGGGATACAGAGCCCCAATAGAAATTTTTGGGGGACCCTTAATAAAAAACCCAATTCAGTTATGATGATGGTGGATTTGGGGGTGAGGTCCTTAAAAAAGGGCTTTGGGCTCTGGCCCAATTACATCGGCTTTTTGGAACCCTAATGGACTTGATTGGCCCCTAATTTGTAAACCCTTTCACCCTCAGGGAGGATGGGGGTTTAAGGGGGGTGGGGCTCTTTTTTTTAAGAGTTTGGGGCTTTTGGACCATACAGTCGGGCATTTGGGAGACCCAAAAGGACATTTTTGGGGCCCCTTAGTAGCAATGATGATGGTGGATTTGAGGGATGGGCTCTTTGTTGAAGACAATTGGCTCTAACCAAAAAAAGTCAGGGCTTTTGGGAGCCCCTTTAATGGAGCATTTTGGGGGCCCCCTTTAAAGTACAATGATGATGGTGGATTTTGGGGGAATGGGCTCTTTTTAAAGGAAAAATTTGGGCTTGGGGACCATAACAGTCCCTTTTGGGCCCCCTTTTAAGGGGGGAGCAGGGTTTTGGACCCTTATAAAAAACCCATTTCCTCATGATGAGGGGGATTTAGGGGTGGGGCCCCTTGCAAAAATATTGGCCCGGAACCTTACGGTTGGGTCATTTAAGCCCCCAAATAAAGATGATTGGGGACCCTTATTTTAAAAACCCCGTTCAGGTCTTTGGATGGGGGAAATTGAGAGGTAGGGCCTTGTCAAAATGTTTGGCTTTTGGGAATATATGGCCATTTGGAAAACCCAATGGACCCAATAAGGGGCCCCTTAGTAGAAAAACTAAATTCGGGTCATGGGGAGGGTGGATTTGAGGGGTGAGCCCCTTTGGGCAAAACGTTTGGGGCTCTGGACCATACATTCGGGCCCAAATTTTGGGGGCCCCTTTGGACATTGATAGGCCCCTTTAATATGATGGGGGATTGAGGGGGGGCTCTTTTTTGAAAAAATTTGGGTTTCCCTTGGGACCAAAACAGTGGGGGCTTTAGGGGAAACCCTTTTGGGAAAATTGGGGGATTCCCCTTAGTAAAAAAACCCCCAACCACTAAATATAAAGGGGGGATTTGAGGGATGGGGCTCTTTATCGGTGACGATTGGCTCTAGAACCATAGAGCTTTGATGGTGGGACAGGATATGGAGGACATTAAAGTAGATCTTACCCCGTAACCCTTTGCTTTAAGGGCCCTTGGTTTGGTGGAGCTTCTCACCGTATCATGTCGTCAATCATTTTGCCTATAGAGATCTGTAGGGTCCCGAGGGTCTCATGGGCAGGAAGGATGTAAGCCAGACGTGTGAAGCTCAGCATACTGGTCACAGCAAACAAGACCTCGGCGATGAACTGCGGGTCCTCCGTGTTCCAGTCTGGACGTTCTACAAAAGATTTCCAGGAGCTGAGACCCATTTTAGATCCATCGCAAGATGCCCCAATCTACGGAGAAGCCCAAAGCATCCCCAGCACAATATTCCCGGCCGCTCACCCAGACACTGAGGGAATTATCCATTTACTAAAATATCCAAAAACCACCAGATTGGATTTGAGTTCTTCCAAAAACTCATGAAACCTTCACCCACCAACCACCAGGAACTATTATAATATCTGGGTCTCACCTGCTTTAGTGTAATAGAAGCAAATATCTGAATCGGGATCAGTGCTACAGGTGAGGTGACCTTTCACCGCCACCAGGATCCTCAGAGAGAACGACGCCAGGTACATGCTGATAGTGACGATGTCCAGAAAGTTCCACCAGTCAAGGAAGTAACTCCTCAACCCCTCGATCCAGACCTCCTTACACTCATGCCACAAGAAACCTGCAGACACAGTATAGTGGTTATATTCTTCTATATATACAGGGCAGTATTATAGTAGTTATATTCTTGTACTTAGGGGCAAGAATATTATAGTAGTTATATTCTTGTACATAGGAGCAGTATCTATAGTAGTTATTATTCTTGTACATAGGAGCAGTATTATAGTTGTTATATTTTGTACACAGGGGGCAGTATTATAGAGTTATATTTCTTGTACATAGGGAGCAGTATTATAGTAGTTATATTCTTGTAATAGAGGGCAGTATTATAGTAGTTATATTCTTGTACTAGGGGCAGTTTTATAGTACTTATATTCTGTACATAGGGATGCTGGTATTTAGTAGTTATATTCTTTGTAACATAGGAGGCAGTTAGTATTTAGTAGTTATATTTATTGTGCTTAGGGGGCAGTAAGTATTATAGTAGTTATATTCTGTACATATGAGGCAAGTATTTTAGTAGTTATATTTATTGTACATATGATGCCAGTATTATTTGTAGTTATATTGTGTACATAGAGGGCAGTATTATAGTTGTTATATTCGTGTACATTGGCAGCCAGTAGTATAGTAGTTATATTCTTGTGTACATTGGGGCAGTATTTATAGTAGTTTTATTTTGTACATTGGGGGCAGTATTTTGTAGTTATATTCTTGTACATAGGGTGGCCATATTATAGTAGTTATATTACTTGTACATAGGAGCAGTATTTATAGTTGTTATAATCTTGTACGTAGGAGCTGTATTTATAGTAGTTTTATTCTTGTACATAGGAGCAGTATTATAGTAGGTTATTATTATTATAACATAGGGGGGGCAGTATTATTAGTTTAGTTATATTCTTGTACATAGGAGCAGTATTATAGTAGTTTTATATTCGTGTACATAGGGGGACAAGTATTATAGTAGTTATATTCTTGTCAAGGGAGTGTTTTATAGTAGGTTATATTCTTTTACATAAAGGGGGCTTGTATTATGGTAGTTATATTCTTGTACGTAGGGGGGCAGTATTTAGTAGTTTTTTCATTGTACATAGGGGGGCAGTATTATAGTAGTTATTTTGCTCTATCATAGGGGCAGTATTTTAGTAGTTATATTCGTGTCATAAAGTCAGTATTATTGTAGTGATATTCATTGTACATAGGAAGCAGTATATAGTAGTTATTTTCTGTACAGAGGGGGACAGTATTTTAGTAGTTATATTCTTGTACATAGGAGCAGTAGTATAGTATTATATTTGTACAATAGGGGAGTAACTAATTATACTATTTATATTCTTGTACATAGGGGGCCAGTGGCAGTATTATAGTAGTTAGTATATTCTTGTACATACGGGGGCAGTATTATACTTACTTAATATTCTATGTACTTAGGAGGCAGTTATTATACTACTTATAATTCTTGTACTATAGGACGGGCAGTATTATACTTGTTATATTCTTGTACATAGGAGCCATTTTATAGTAGTTATATTCTTGTACGAGGGGGCGAGGCTGTATTTAGTAGTTATATTCTTGTTCAAAGGAAGCAGTATTATACGAAATTATATTCTTGTACATAGGGGCAGTATTTGTGTTATTTTCTTGTACATATGAGGCAAGTATATAGTAGTTATATTCCTTGTTACATAGAGCAGTAATTATTGTTTATTATATTCTTGTACATAGAGGCGTATATAGTTAAGTTATATTCTTGCACATTAGGGGACAGTATTACAGCTAGTTATATTCTTGTACATAGTTGGCAGTTTTATTAGTAGTTATTTCTTGTAACAAGGGAGCAGTATTATAGTTGTTATATTTCTTGTTCATAGGTGGCAGTATTATATTGTTATAATTATTGTACATAGGAAGCTGTATTATAGTAGGTATATTCTATGTACATAGGAGCAGTATTATAGTAGTTTATTCTGTGTTTTTTTACATAGCAGGAAGTATTATAGTAGTTATTTCTGTGTACATAGGAGGCATATTATATTAGTTATATTCTTGTATATAAGGGGCAGTATTAAGTCAGTTATTTATTTCTTGTACATTGGGGGGCAGTATCTATAGTAGTTATATTTCATGTAAATAGAGAGCAGTATTATAGTAGCTATATTTGTCTTGTTACTTAGGGGGCAGCATTATAGTAGGTTTATTCTTGTACTAGGTGCATGTATTTTAGTAAATTATATTCATGTACATAGAGGCAGTATTGAGTATTATATTCTTGAACATAGGGGGCAGTATAACATTATTTATATTCTTGTACATAGTTGGCAGGATTATAGAAGTTTTATTCTTGTACATAGGGAACAGTATTATAGTAGTTATAGTACTTGTAACCATAGGTGGCAGTATTATACGTAGTTATATTCTTGTTCTATAGGAGCAGTATTATAGTAGTTTTATTCTTGTACTTTGGAGCAGTATTATAGTATTATATTCTTGTTCATAGAGGACAGTTCTTATAGTAGTTATATTCACTTGCACATAGGGGGGGACAGTTTATTACAGTAGTTATATTCTTGTACATAGTTGGCAGTATTATAGAGTTATAATATTGTACATAGGGGCTGTCAGTATTATAGTAGTTTTACTTGTTACATAGGGAAGGCTGTATTATAGTAGTTTTATTCTTGTACTTAGGTGGCAGTATTATAGTAGTTATATTCTTGTACATTGGAGATAAGTATTATAGTAGTTATATTCTTGTTACCATTTGGTGCAGTATTATAGTAGTTATAGTCTTGTAACATAGGGAGGCAGTATTATATTAGTTATTACTTTAATATAAGGCGGCTGTTTATTATAGTAGTATATTCTTGTACATGGGGGCAGTTTTTATAGTAGTTTTATTCTTGTACATAGGGGGGCAGTATTATAGTACGTTTTAATCTTGTACAAAGAGAGCTGTATTATATGTAGCTATATTCTTGTACATAGGGGGCAGCATTTTTGTAGTTATATTATTGTTAATTGGTCGGAAGTCTTTAGTTTATATTCTTTGTACATAGGGGGCATGTATTATAGTAGTTGTAGTCTTGTACCTTTGGCTGCAGTATTTTTAGTTGTTTTTTTCTTGTATTAGGAGCTGTATTATAGTTGTTATTTTTTGTAAATAGGAGCTGTTTTGTAGTAGTTTTATTCTTGTACATAGGAGCAGTATTATTAGTAGTTATATTTATGTCATAGGGGCAGTATTATAGTATTTTATTCTTGTAAATAGGAGGCAGTTTATAGTAGTTATTATTCTTGTACATAGGGGGGGCAGTGTTATAGTAGCTATATCTTGTACATAGAGGGCAGTATTGTAGTGTTATATTCTTGTACAATGGTGCAGTTATTATAGTAGTTATAGTTGTGTACATAGGGCAGTATTATAGTAGTTTATTCTTAGTACATAGGAGATTATTATAGTAGTTATATTCTTGTACATTGGAGCAGTATTATGAGTAGTCCTTGTACATAGGGAGCAGTATTATAGTAGTTATATTCTTATATGTAAGGATGGTATTATAGTAGTTATATACTTGTACATAGGGGGGCAGTATTATAGTAGTTATATTATTGTACATAGGGGGCAGTTTAGAGCAGTTATATTCTTGTAACTTTAGTTCAGTATTATATAGTTATATTTTGTACATTAGGGGCGTATTATAGCAGTTATATTCTTGTTACATAAGGATCAGTTTTATAGTAGTTATATTTTGTACATAGGGGCAGTATTATAGCAGTTTTATTCCTTGTACAGAGGGGGCATGTATTATAGTAGTTATATTCTTGTACAGAGGGAAGCAGTATTATAGTTTTTATATTCTTGTCCATAGGGGGCAGTATTATAGTAGCTTATATTCTTGTACATAGGGGCAGGTATTATAGTAGGTTATATTCTTGAACATAGGGGGGCAGTATTATAAGTAGTTATATTATTTTGTACATAGGAGGCAGTTTTATAGTAGTTATATTCTTGTACATAGGGGGCAGTATATTGTAGTGATATTTCTTGTACATAGGAGGTTATTATAGTAGTTTATTCTTGTACATAGGGAGCGTTATTATAGCCGTTATATTCGTGTTCATAGGAGCAGTATTATGTAGTTTTATTCTTGTACATAGGAGCGCAGTTATTTAGTAGTTATATTATTGTACATTGGAGGCGTCAATTTATAGTAGTTATATTCTGTACATAGGGGGCAGTATGATAGTAGTTATATTCTGTACATAGGGAGGGCATATTATAGTAGTTATACTCCTGTACATAGGAAGCAGTATTATAGTAGTTATATTCTTGTACTTAGGAGCAGAGTATTTATTGTAGTTATATTCTTGTTATAGGGCAGTTTATAGTTGTTAGTTCCTTTGTACATAAGGGGCAGTATTATAGTAGTTATATTATTATATGTAAGGATGGTATTATAGTAGTTATATTCTTGTACATAGGGGCAGTATTATAGCAGTTATATTCTTGTACATAAGATCAGTATTATAGTAGTTATATTCATGTAACATAAGATCATGTATTTTAGTAGTTATATTCTTGTACTTAGGGGCAGTATTATAGCAGTTATATTCTTGTACCTTATAACAGTATTATAGTAGTTTTTATTCTTGGTACATAGGGGCATGTATTTTAGTAGTTTTATTCTTGTTCAGGAGGGGGCAGTATGTATAGTGTTATGTTTTTGTTCAGTGGGGGCAGTATTATAGTTAGTTATATTCTTGACATAGGGGGGATAGTTATTATAGTAAGTTATATTTTGTACATAGGGGCAGTATTATAGTAGTTATATTCTTGTACTTAGGGGGGCTGTATTATAGTAGTTATATTCTTGTCAGTAGGAGCAGTATTATAAGTAGGTATATTCTGTGTACATAGGGGGCAGTATTATAGTATAGTTATATTCCTGTACATAGGGCGGGCCAAAGTATTATAGTAGTTATAATTCCTTGTCATAGGGAGCAGTATTATAGTTAGTGATATTTCTTGTACTGGGAGCATGTATTCTAGTTGTTATATTCTTGTACATTGGGGCATGTATTATAGTAGTTATATTCTTGTTACTTAGGGAGCAGTATTATAAGTAGCTATTTTTCTTATACATGTAGGGCAGGCCGGTTTATTATAGTAGTGATATTCTTGTACATTTTGGGGCCCTGTATTATAGTATGTTTTTATTTTTATACATAAGGGGCGTTGGGCAGTATTATAGTAGGTATTTTCGTGTGACATAGGGAGCAGTATTATAGTAGTTTTATTATTGTACATAGGGGGCTGTTTATAGTAGTTATATCCTTGTACATAGGTGCTGTATTATAGAAGTTATATTCTTGTCAACATTGGGGGCCAGTAGTTTATTATAGTAGTTAATATTCTATGTACATAGGGACGGTGGTATTATAGTAGCTTATTCTTGTTACATAGGGGGCAGTATATAGAAGTTAATATTCTTTGTAAATTAGGGGGGCAGTATTATAGTAGTTATATTCTTGGACATAAGGGGGGAGTATTATAGTAGCTATATTCTTTGTACCATAGGGGGGCCAGTACATTACATAGGAGCTGTATTATAGTAGTTATAGTTTTTGTACATAGGGGGCAGTATTATAGTAGTTTATTTCTTGTTACTTAGGGGGCAGTATTATAGTAGTTATATTTGTGTACATAGGGGGCGTATTTTAGTAGTTGTTTTATTCTTGTACCATAGGAGCAGTATTATAGTAGTTATAATTCTTGTACATAGGGGGGCGTTGATCTATTTTGTACGTTATATTTTGTACATAGGGCGGCAGTATTTATTAGTATGTTATATTCTTGTACATTGGGGGGCACTATTATAGTAGGTTATATTCTTGTTAAACATAGGTGGAAGGATTATAGTAGTTATATTCTTGTACATAGGGGGCAGTATTTAGGAGTTATATTCGTGTACATAGGGGTGGCATATTTTTAGTAGTTTTCTTCTTGTACCATAGAGCAGTATTATAGTAGGTTATTATTCTGTACATGGGGAGCAGTATTATACGTAGTTATATTCTTGTACATAGTGAAGCAGTATTATAGTAGTTATATTATTGTACATAGGAGCAGTTTTATATTACTTATTATTCTTGTACAAGGGGGGCACTATTATGTTGTTATATTCTTGTACTAGGACGGTGGTTTATTGTAGTATATTCTTGTACATAGGGGGGCATATTATAGTAGTGATATTCTTGTACATTAGGAGCGGTATTATAGTTTGTTATATTCTTGTACATTGGGGGCAGTATTATAGTATTTATATTCTTGTACATAGGGGGCACACTATTAAAGTAGTTATATTCTTGTACATAGGGTGCAGTATTATAGTAGTTATATTCTCTGTACTTAGGGCAGCAGTATTATTGTAGGTATATTCTTGTACTTAGGAGGCAAGTATTTATAATTGTAGTTATATTCTTGTACAAGGGAGCAGTATTATAGCAGTTATATTCGTTCGTAACATAGGAGCAGTATTATAGTAGTTATATTCTTGTACATAGGAGCAGTATTATTATTTGTTATTTTCCTTGTACTAGGGGCAGTATTATAGCAGTTATATTCGTTTGTCATAGGAGCAGTTATAGTAGTTATATTTACTTGTACATTGGAGCTGTTTTTTGTTTGTTATATTCTTGTACATAGGAGGCAGTATTATAGTAGTTATTTCTTGTACATAGGGGGCAGCTATTATAGTAGTTATATTCTTGTTCATAGGAGGACAGTTTTATATAGTTATACTCTGTAAATAGGGCAGCAGTCATTATGTAGTTATATCTTGTACAATAGTGAGGCAGGATTTTTGTAGTGATATTCTTGTACATAGGCAGGGCAGTGTATTATAGTACGTTATATTCTTGTACATAGGGGGCAGTATTATAGTAGTTTATTCTTGTACATAGGACGGCAGTATTTATAGGGTAGTTTTTTTCTTGTGTACATAGGGGGCAGTATTACAGTAGTTATATTCTTGTACATAGGGGGCAGTATTATAGTTGTTTTTATTCTTGTACATAGGGGGGCAGTTTTAGTAGTTATTATTCTGTAATAGGAGCGTATTATCAGTAGTTATATTCTTGTACATGGGGGAAGTATTACAGTAGTTATACTCCTGTACATAGGAGCAGTATTATTAGTAGTTATATTCTTGTACAATGGGAGCCAGTATTAAGTTGTTATATTCTTGTACATAGGGGGGCAGTATTTATGAGTATATTCCTTGTACATAGGACGGCAGTATTATAGTAGTTATATTCTTTACTTGTACATAGGTCGGTAGTATTATAGTTGTTATATTCCTGTTACATAGAGGGCTGTATTTTTAGTAGTTATATTCTTGTACATAAGAGCAGTATGATAGTAGTTTTAATTTTCTGTTACATAGGGGGCAGTTTATTGAGTTGTTTATATTCTTGTACATTGGAGCAGTATTATAGTAGTTTATATTATTGTACTTAGGGGAGCAGTATTATAGTAGTTATTACATAGGGGCAGTATTATAGTAGTTATATTCTGTACATTAGGGGCGGGCAGTATTATAGTTGTTATATTCTGTTACATTAGGGACTGATTATTGTAGTTATATTCTTGTACATAGGGGGCAGTATTATAGTAGTTATATTTTTACATAGGGGAGTATTATAGTGTTTATTTTGTATAGGGGCGTTTATAGTAGTTTTTTTTTTTACATAGGGCAGTATTTAGTGTATTTTCTTTACATAGGGGCAGTATTATAGTGTTTATTTTGTACATGGGGGGAAATTTTTAGTGTTATTTTCTTGTCATGGGGCAGTTTTATATAGTTATATTTTTTTGTACTAGGGGCGTAATAGTAGTTAATTCTGTACATAGGGCGATTATAGTAGTTAAAATTTTGTACATAGGGCAGTTTTATAGAAATATTTTCTTGTCATAGGGGGGCAGTATTTTTGTAGTTTATTCTTGTACTAGGGGCGTATTAAGTAGTTTATCTGTACATAGGGGCTTTATGTATTATATTTTTGTACTAAGGGCTTATTATGTAGTTATATTTTGTACAAAGGGGCGTTTATAGTAGTATTTTTTGTACATGGGGGCAGTTTTATAGTAGTTATATCTTGGCATGGGGAATGGCTCCTACAGTTTTGTTTTGGGGACGGCTGAGGTTATTGGTTTTTACCCCCCGGGAAGGCCATGGAGAACGCCTGGTCTCACATATTGTGTCCTCACAATCACAAAGTTCAGATAAAAGCTGAGAAACACTGGATGGAAACTTTTGGTAATGTTTCCCAACAAACGACTCCTGTAATCGGGCGTCTAATTACCCTGGTATTTCGAAGGAACCGTAGTGGCTGCCATTAATAAGGTAGCGTTTACAGTGGGTGACATGTTATTACAGGCCATGCCAAGAGATTTAGAGGCGCAATCACTTTCCTCACTATGGGCAATGATAAACCTTGTGGAAAACACAGGCACAGGATCAAAGGGGCTAATGATTTGGGAGACGTATTGATGGGTCATTACCGCATGTTCCTGTAATGTGCGGCCCCTGATTACACGTCCATTGTACGGGATGTCTGTGTGTGCGGGTGATTACAAGTCGGAGCTCATTTACCTATATAAATGGCCCTAGAACCAGATCCGAGTTCTCTGCTGTGAAACTTCTAGGAAATTAAATTTTTTTCCTAATTTTGTGATGGGACCAGGTCTGTGGGTTTATGGGTATTTGTAACCCATCCAGTGTTGTGACGGTACCTCTCCAAGGTGGTCTCCTGGCAAACCTGTATGATATCACATTGACTAATTTTCCCCTTTTACAGTCTTCAGGGAGACCTATAAAAAAATATTGTTTGGCATTAAAAAAGTGAAAACAGCTTGTCAATATCTTACTCATAGGCTGAGATATGACTATTTAAGGCTTTGGGCCCAAGTTGAGGCTCACTACAACCTTTCAAATCTCTTCCATTTCCCCTTTCTTGTTGACCAAATTTTAGTTGGTGCTCTAGCCCCGTATTTCATACCCAAAGGGGGCACTTGTTGGCTCCTGTTGGCACCCTGGTTTGCCCACATGCCCTTATTATGGCCACCCACCCATTGCCAAGTTGAAGAGGCCAAAATGTGTGGTGCCCCTTTGGTTTATCTCTCAAAGGTTCGTCGTTAAAGGGGCACTCCCCAGCCCCTTTACGCAGACGATAGGGGATACCTTTTGGGGGTGAAAGGGGCCCGTTTCCCCCCTTGGGACTCATTCCTCGAGAAACAAGCCCTGAAACCTCTCTGTTTTGAGTGGATTGGTGGTCGGGACTCTCCCATTCGCTTCAGTGGGGAAAGTTCCAACCATCGATCTTCTCAAAATTTGAGAAGTTTCGGGGCTCGTTCTTGCGATGTGTGTGGGTCTCAGAGGGGGGGAAGGGGCCTTTAAATCCTGGTTTTAAATGTCTTACCCCTGTGTATTGAAGGGGTTTTCCATGTTGGGGAAGCCCCAAATTAGCTCGTTATGTTAATAAAACTGGGTTGGGTGAACCTTGTTACCCCAATGTTATGGTGGGTCCAGGTAGGGACCATGAACCATAGCATCTTCTTGTACATTATTACCCATATGTTATGATGGATCCAGGTAGAGACCATGAACCATAGCATCTTCTTGTACATTATTACCCATATGTTATGGTGGATCCAGGTAGAGACCATGAACCATAGCATCTTCCTTATTACCTCAATGTGATGTTGGTTCTAGGCAGGGACATTGAACCATAGGATCCCCTTGTATTTTATAACCCCTATGTTATGTTCGGTCCAGGTAGGGACCATGAACCATAGTGTCCCCTTGTACTTTATTACTCCATATTATTTTGGGTCCAGACAAGGACAATGAACCATAGCATCTTCCTGTACCTTATTACCCCAATGTGATGTTGGGTCCAGGTAGGGACCATGAACCATAGCGTCAACTTGTACTTTATTACTCCATATTATGTTGGGTCCAGGCAGGGCCAACAAACCATAGCATTTTGTTGTAACTTATTACCCCAATGTTATGTTGGTTCTAGGCAGAGACAATGAACCATAGCGTCCCCTGCACCTTATTACCCCATGTTATGTTGGGTCCACGTAGGGACTATGAACCATAGGTTCCCTTGTACCTTATTACCCCATGTTATGTTGGGTCCAGGTAGGGACTATGAACCATAGGATCCCTTGTACCTTATTACACCATGTTATGTTGCGTCAATGAACAGTGTCCCCTTGTATCTTATTGCCCATATGTCATGTTAGGTCCATGTAGGGACAATAAACCACGACATCCTCTTGTATCCTATTATTCCAACGCAAAAACGTAATAGAGACTCCACGTCTCTACCAGCTCACCCAATTCCTGGTTGTGAATATTAAAGATGTCCTGGACAGGAGAGAGCAGCTCCGATATATCCAGACATGCACAAAACGAACACAGGCCCAGCCTCCAATTGAGTGATCCACAATATTGAAATGGGAATTCCAAAAAATTTAAAAATATCCTTTATTTTATCATCATAAAATCCGAGTATAGACTCAATACAACGAAAAGCCTCACAGAGTCCACACTGGCGCGTTTTCAATTTAGAACCTTATTCATAGTGTGAGGCTTTTCATTCAATTGAGTCTATACTCGGATTTTATGATGATAAAATAAAGGATATTTTTACATTTTTTGGAATTCCCATTTCAATATTGTGGATCGCTCAATTGGAGGCTGGACCCGTGTTCGGTTTATTACCCCAATGTTATGGTGGGTCAAGGCAGGAACAATGAACCATAGCGTCCCCTTGTACCTTATTACCCCATGTTATGTTGGTTCTAGACAAGGACTATGAACCATAGCGTCCCCTGCACCTTATTACCCCATGTTATGTTGGGTCCAGGTAGGGATTCAAACAAAAGAAAAAGATAGCTAGCTCACCTCCCAATGCTTCATAAACAGTCCAATTTGACGGTCCATGCTCAAATCTGCGTCCTATGAAATGCAAATGTAGTCGGAGGCAAAAAGCAGAAGTTGATTGGCACTGGTCCGATTTTCATATAAAACTATTCAATTTATTGAGACAATGTAAACCAAGCCAGAAACAAAACACGTGCAAGAGATGGTCAGACGGGCTGACAAGCTGACGCGTTTCAGGCCGGAAGGTGCCCTTGGTCTTAGCTCAAGTCAAAATGCAACAAACACTCTCTTATAGTGAAATAAAACCAATACAATGGTTAAAAAATTGCTAATTTCAATAAAATAGTCCAGGTAGGGACTATGAAGCATTGCATCCTCTGTACCTTATAACCTCTATGTTATGTTGGGTCCAGATCCAGACAGGGACTATAAACCACGACGTCCCCTTGTACCTCATTACCCCTATGTTATGTTGGGTCCAGGCAGGGATCATGAACCATAATGTCCCCTGTACCTTATTACCAAAAGTTATGTTGGGTCCAGGTAGGGACAATGATCCATAGGATCCCCTTGTACTTTATTACTCCTGTGTCATGTTGGGTCCAGGTAGGGACTATGAACCATAGCGTCCTCTGTACCTTATCACTTCTATGTTATGTTGGGTCCATGTAGGGACTATGAACCATAGTGTCCTCTGTACCTTATCAGTTCTATGTTATGTTGGGTCCATGTAGGGACCATAGCGTCCCTTTGGAAGTCCAATGCTAGGACTATGCAAGGGGCAGGAATTCACTGAATTGTACAATAGTCCTGGCCACCATGTATGTCCCCCATAGCCTGTATATTCTCATTAGTCTGTGGTTATTCATAGGGAATGACATCAGGGGGTTTCCTGAATTCCCTTCTAATGTGCTAGCAGGAGAGGCCCGGTGCCATATCATGTGACCCGTACATGAGATAGAGAGCGCTACAACCCCAAACCGCAATCTGCATCAAAGCCACACATGTATTTTCCTACTACAAACACTAATGAAATCAGTGTTCACACTTGTTCTGAGCAGTTCCTCTCCCAAGCTCCGGCCGGACAACTCATGTATCCCAATATTTGTTCTGGAAGCCACGACCAGTTGTTATCTGGTACTTTTTAGGCCCAGACATATTTGTACCCACATGGTGCCAGAGCTTACACATCCAGCATGCACATGTCAGCGCGTAAGAGTGTGAGAGAGGGGCCCGACCAACAAGACCAAAGACACCCCACAAACCCATGCATAGTAATATACATACATAATGCTATAATCCTGACCATAAGCCCTGGTTCACACGGCTTATTCCAGACGGAATTGCGAGCCGGATTGCGCTCGCAATTCCGGCTTGAATAAGGGGCGGGGGCGCGGCCCGCCGGCCCCATAGACTTACATTATCCACGGCGCATATTGCGCCTGGATAATGTGCAGGTGACGTTCTCCCCGCCCGGCGGATTCGCCGAGCGGGGAGGAGCGACGGAATCCACTGTTCTCTATGAGAACTGTGGATTACCGTAATTAATGCGACGGATTGGCGCCGTACTGTGAACGGCCCCTAAGAGACAATATGATAATAGTACGGTGATATTCCTGTACATAGGAGGCAGTATTATAGTAGTTATATTCTTGTACATAGTGGGCAGTAATATAGTAGATATATTCTTGAACATAGGGGATAGTATTATAGTAGTTAAAATTCTTGTACATAGGGGGGAGTATTATAGTATTATATTCTTGTACATAGTGGGCAGTATTATAGTAGTTATATTCTTGTACATAGGAGCAATAATAAAATAATTATATTCTTGTACATAGGGGACAGTATTATAGTATTATTCTTGTACATAGTGGGCAGTATTATAGTAGTTATATTCTTGTACATAGGAGCAGTATTATAGTAGTTATATTCTTGTACATAGGAGGCAGTATTATAGTAGTTATATTCTTGTACATAGTGGGCAGTATTATAGTAGTTATATTCTTGTACATAGGGGACAGTATTATAGTAGTTATATTCTTGTACATAGGGGGCAGTATTATAGTAGTTATATTCTTGTACATAGTGGGCAGTATTATAGTAGTTATATTCTTGTACATAGGAGCAGTATTATAGTAGTTATATTCTTGTACATAGGAGGCAGTATTATAGTAGTTATATTCTTTTTACATAGTGGGGCAGTATTAAGTATTATATTCTTGTACATAGGGACAGTATTATAGTAGTTATATTCTTGTACATAGGGGGCAGTTTTCTAGTAGCTATATTCGTGTACAGAGGGGGCAGTATTAAATTTGTTATATACTTGTGGATAGGCGCAGTTTTATAGTAGTTATAGTCTTGTACATAGGGGACAGTATTATAGTAGTTATATTCTTGTACATAGTGGGCAGTATTATATTTGTTATATTCTTGTAAAATAGGAGCCCGTATTTATAGTAGTTATATTCTTGTACAAGGGGGCATATTAATAGTAGTTATATTCTTGTACATAGTGGCAGTAATTATAGTATTATATTCTTTTACAATAGGGGACATATTATAGTAGTTATAAATTCTTGTACATAGGGGGCATATTATAGTAGTTATTTTATCTTGTACATAGTGGGCAGTATTATAGTAGTTTATATTCTTGTACATAGGAGCATTTATAGTATTATATTCTTGTACATAGGGGGCAGTATATAGTAGTTATATTCTTGTACATAGGGGCAGTATTATAGTAGTTATATTCTTGTACATAAAGGGGGGAGTATTATAGAGTTATATTCTTGTACATAGGGGACAGTATTATAGTAGGTAAATTTTTGTACATAGTGAGCAGTAATATAGTAGTTATATTCTTGTACATTTGGGGACAGTATTATAGTAGTTATATTTTTGTACATAAGGGGCAGTAATTATAGTGTTATTTCTTGTACATAGAAGGCAGTATTATAGTAGTTATGTTCTAGTAACATAGGGGGGAAATATTCTAGTAATATACTCTTGTACATAGGAGGGAGTATTATAGTAGTTTTTATTCTTGTACAAGGGGGCAGTATTATAATAGTTTATATTCTTGTAAAATAAAGGGAGCAGTATTATAGTAGTTATATTCTTGTACATAGGGAGCAGTATTATAGTAGTTATATTCTTGTACATATGGGGTAGTATTATAGTAGTTATATTCTTGTACATAGAGGGCAGTATTATATTAGTTATATTCTTGTAAATTGGTGCAGTATTATAGTAGTTATATTCTTGTACATAGGGGCAGTATTATAGTAGTTATATTCTTGTACATAGGGGGCAGTATTATAGTAGTTATATTCTTGTACATAGAGGGAAGTACTATAGCGGTTGTAGCATTTTGCAATTACACTTCATGTAAACCTTCTCAGACATATGGCAGGTTGCAGAATGGAACGTATTTCCTGAGTAAATTAAATGGATCCGACCTTAAAGTAAAATTAGCGCAGTTTCACCGATCTGAAGTATATATTCATAATATTTGTATAGTTCTAGGTAAATATTACCAAAACGTTATAATTTTTTTTGTGCGCTTCCAGAGAGCTTTTTATTAAAAAGGGTTTTAACCCGGGGGTTGCAGTAGTCCAAAAATAAGCAGGGACAACAAGGTCTCAGTGTCGGATGGTATACAGGATTCCAGGCATGCTTGACATGCTTTCTGGCAGGAGAAGTCAAGCAGCCCGGTGTATCCCTTAAACACACATGAGACGGTGATTTTCAGGCAGCTGAGGATAACAAGGAGGAAAATGAAGCATTATTTCCTGAAAAAACTTTAAATGCACGGGAAAAAAAAATAATATTTCTAGCAACTTGTCCCAAATGATCCCTTGGGGTTCGGGAAAAGCGGGGCAGCCCCTTTGGGGATGGAGGATGCGGTCGGGATGTTGATGTACAGCGTGTATATTTATGTACCTGTGCAACCTTCAATGTCTGTATTTTCCATGTGCTTTCCCATTAGAGCAGGGGCAGCAGCGGTGGGATCCTTCGACAGTGGGAAATTTTCTATAACATGGGACCTGGCCTGTATGTAAAAAAATTCCCCAGGCTTTGAAAAAGGGTTTTAAATTACGGGAATTAAAAGATAGGGACTAAGACATGGGCGCAACTATAGCCATAGCGACTGCTATGGGGCCCAGAGGTTCAGGGTGCCCCATTCAGGTATAAGAATATTGTTACTTTTTGTAGTTGGTGCCCTTTCGCCCCAGCTTTTACAGGGGGGTTTCCCTGATATATGGCGGTATTATTTTTACTTTTAAAATTTTGGGGCACTTATGTAGCAGCGAAAGTACCCAAAAAAGATATAATAATCCCGCCATATATCAATAACTTACATAGTAAGCGGGAATATAAAAATTTCCGCCAAAATATCAGGGGAACCCCCCAAAGTAGGTGGAGATAAAATATTACCCCCATATATGGGGAAACCCCAATTAGTAGGGGTTGGAGTTTAAAAATAATACCTCCATATTCAGGGAACCCACAAGTAGGGCTGGAGATAAAAAATATTACCGCCCATATATCATTTAAAAACCCCCACATATTTAGGGGCGGGGAGATATAAATTTTAAACCGAAATATATCGGGGGAAACCCCCCTTAGTAGACCCGGAGTTATAAAAAACCCACCATAAAATCGGGGAAAAACCCCATGGGTTAAAAAAGTGGGATAAAAATAATGCCGCCATATATAAAAACCACATAGTAAAAAACTGTATGTATAAAAATTACCACCTTATATCGGGGAACCCACACAGTAGAGCTGGAGATCAAATAATACCGCCATATATCAGGGAGCCCACATAAAAAAGAGCTGGAGATATAAAAAACCCCGCCATAATCGGGGAACCCACTTTAGTAGAGCTGGAGGGTATAATAAAAACCGCCATATATCAGGGAACCCATTAGTAGAGCTGGAGATATAATAATCCCGCCTTTATATCAGGGTTGCCAAAAGCCCAATTTTTTCTTACAAACCAAAAATTTTTTCCTTTTTCCCTATGACCTCTGGTCCCCATTGCATTTTAGTTGCCTGTTTTTCTATAGTTCCCATCTAGGGAAAAAGTCCTTGCCCCAAAAGGGATTGTTGGGGCTTGGCCCCCGGGGTTTTCCCACTCCGTGTTACAAGCGTTTTGTTGATCCTTTTTTGGGGTTCGTTAGGACGGACCCAGAAAATGGATCTAAACAATTAGCAGTGACTTTAAAAACTGGGGGCTATGGGGAAGACGGGCCCCGGGGGGCGGGGGGCTTTTGAAAACACGCAGCCGCATGTGAACGCCGCTGCGTTTTCCTCATAGCCCGCGTGAAAAGTCACGGGTAATTGAGACCCATTTTGGGGGTTTCAATCTTCGGCCCCCAGGATGGATCTAAAAAAGCGCTTTAACACAGAGTGAAAAACCCGTGGGGGAACAACCCCTTAATTTGGACCCCCCATTTCTGCTTCTATCAGGAGCCGCAATGTGGAATGGGAACCTCCGCTTCATTTCCCGTCCTGTGTCCCTTTAAGGAGCGGCGGGGTTGGGGTCACGGACGCGCTCGAGTTTTTTCCCTTTCTCCCGGGCGACTCATTTTTAAAAAATTTATACAAAGCGGTGAGTGATGAAAAGTGAATTGTCCCGGTAATTCTGAGATATTTTTGGAAGATTATTTTTGTTACAATCTTGTGAATAAAAAAACAACCTTTTCCCCGCTCCTGGATTAAATTTAGCGCAGGACGTACTGTACTCATCCACGATGGGTCTTAACGGTTTGAGCGCCATCCTTCGATGAGCAGGTCCCATTTAGGAAGCTGTGGGCCCCAGAGGAGTCGTGTTTCCTGAGTTGCTACCAGGGGGGGAGTAACGAAGGAATCATAAGGCCCCCCTAGAAAATGCTGCCCCCCCCCTCACCTAATGACAGGAAGCGGCAGGATAAAGGTATAAATAATACCGCCATATAGTAGACAGTCCACTGTGCTGGAGAGCAGAAACCCATAAAGCTGTTACTTTCTGCAAGTAAAAAAGTACATTTTCCTTGCACCTCTGTGGACCCCCTTCAACCCCTGTGCCCCATCATCCAAGGGGTAACTACAGCTCAGAAGCGTAACTTGCAGCTCTTGGGTCCCAATGCAAAAAGTTAAATCGGGCCCCCCCAACTATTATGTGCTAATTAAAATACTGGTGTCTTCCTATGTGGCAGGAGGGCTTTTGGGCCCCTTCAGGTTTACAGGGGCCGGGTTGGCGGATGCTACCCCCTGCACCCCTTTAAAGCTACCCCCTTTGTACGCTGTTATGGGGGTTTTCCAGCTATGGGTTGTTTACCTTTATTTTAGTGAGCCCCTACATCTTTGGGACAAGGAGAAAAGAAAAATCGGAAAAAGGGACGGACAAAATTTTGAACGTCCTTTCTCCTAACCAAGATCACCCTTTAAAAGTTTTAAATCCCAAAAAAACCCCCAAAATTTAGGTAAAAAGTATTTCAGCCTAAAAAATCTAGTTATTTCAATTTTTTTTTGGACGGAAAAAACCCCCTGCAAAAATGGTTTTTTTTTGTCCTCCTTGTTCACTTGTTTGTAACCCCATGCCCCAAAATTTCCTAAATGAGCTGAGTCCAAATTTTGGACCTCAATTGAAAAACCTGAACAGGTACCTGGAGAGATTCAAATCAGCTGCTTACACCCTTTTGCCCCCCAAAGGGGACCCTATGGAAACCTGACCGGGACCCCCCCCCCTCTCCACAAAAAGGAACCCAAAAAGTTTTGTTTTAAAAAAACCCCAAAAAACTAACGGGAAAAAAAAGTTAAAAAAAGTATTTTAAAAAATTCGGTTTTAAAATAAAATTCTGCTTTTTGGGCCCCCAAAATTCCCAAGTTGGAAAAGACTTTTTTGTAAAAAAACCCCGCCTATCGCCCCCCCCCCCCCTCTCCACCCACCTTTCAGAAATTCAGCAAGGAAGTGGTTAAAATCACAAAGTGCATCGTCCAAAAACCTTCTACCCTTCCTCAAAAATGCCTGCGAGAGGGATTCCAGTAAAGGGTAAGCATAACATTCATTTCAAGAAAACCGCAAGGCAGTGAGGAAGTAGGAAAACATTGTCCAGACGCATAAATATTGCTCACATTTTGAGTCTCCGAATGCCAGGAAGGATCTGGAGGATCCTGTTGAGCAGGAAGCAGAAAAAAATGGAAGCAACGTGGTTCTGAAATCTGGAGTTTCTCAATCGGGGCAATTTTGCGGGAGGGGAAAATTTTTGGGGTATGCCTTTACGTCATGCGAACGCGGTTTTCGAAAGGTTCCCAAAATTCCAATGGGTTTTGAATTGGGTTTAAAGGGGTTTTGACTGTCCCAAGGGGTGTTCCGGGGGTGTTCTGAAACTTCTGAGTTTCCGAATTTCCAAACCCAAAAAAACAACGAGTGTTCCAAAAGGGTTCTGAGGTTGATTTCAAAATTTTTTGCCAAAAATTTTAAATGTTTTAAGGGGTTTTGAGTGTTTTGAAGGGTTTTGAGGTGTTCCAAAAGGTTTTAGTGTTTCCAAACCGGGTTCTTTTTGGTTTTTTCCGAAAGTTCCAAATGTTTTGAAGGGTTTTGAGTGTTTTGGGTTTTTCAAAAGTTCTGAAATGTTCGAGTGGGGTTCCCAAAGGGTTTTGAGGGTTCCCAAAAGTTTGAAGTTTGTTCTGATTTTGGTTTAGATTTTTCGAATGTTTCAAAAATTTTTGAGTATTCGAAAGGGTTTTGGGGTGTTCTGAAGGTTGGGTTTTTTAGGGGGGTTTGGGGTTCCGAATTTCCAAAAATTTTTTTTCCGAGTGTTCTTTGAAGGTTTCTGAGGGGTTCCTTTTAAATTTCTTTCCGGGAAAGGGTTTTGGTTTTTCCAAAAAATTTTTTTTGGGGGTTTTGAAGGGTTTTGAGTGTTTAAAAAATTTTGAGTGTTCCAAAGGTTCGGTTTCGGAAAAATTTCCGGGGTGTTTTGAAGGTTCTGAGTGTTCCGAATGTTCCAAAAGTTCTGAGTGTTCCGAGTGTTCCAAAAGGGTTTGGGGGTTCCGAATTTTTCAGAAGGGGTTTCCAAAAGTTTCGAGTGTTTGAAGGTTCAGATTTTTTCGAATGTTTCCCAAAAAAACAGTGTATTGAAAAGGGTTTTAGGGTTTTCGAAGGTTCGGTGTTTCCAAAAAATTTTGAGGGTTTTTAAAGGGTTTGAGTGTTCCGAATGGGCCCCGAAATTTTTGGAAAGGTTTGATTTTTCCAAAAATTTTGAGTGTTCTGAAGGTTCTTTAGTGTTTTGAAAATTTTCCCAAAATTTCCGAGTGTTCTGAAGGTTCTGAGTGTTTTCCGAAGGGTTTCCCCAAATTCCCAGTGTTCCCCAAAAATTTCCCCAAGGGGTTTTGGTTTTTCAGAAATGTTCCGAAAGTTCCGCTCGGTGAAACAACCCTCATCAAAACAAACTTTTAGAACCCGGGATCCCAAAGGGGGCCCCCCAGCTGTTGGGGGGGAAACTACAACTCCCATTTATGCATTTATTTAATCTTTAACAGTGGGAATGAGGGGGTTTAGTTTCCCAAAAAAGCTGGAAAGGGGCCCCAAATTTTAAAAAAAGCTTTGGGATAGAAGAACCCAAAGATTTTCAGTTTTTACCCGCGTTTGGGCCACCCCACCATCCAGAAGGGTCCCCTAAAAGCTTTTTGGGCCCTAGGGCCCAAAAGTCCAACCTTGGCCCACCCACCTGGGCCACTCCTCTCTTTATGGCCGCCAGCCAAAGCCCACCTAAACCTTCAGCTCCTTCGCTGCCAATGTTCCTTTGTAGCCTTTTACTGTACAATCCCGCACCCAATAAATATTCCGTTCTCCAAGATTGTCTAATCAGCCAAATATACAACCCAAAGGTTTTCAGAAAAAATAGAATCAAATAAAGTCCAGCACTGGTGGTCTAAGGCAGTGAAGGGGTTAATTTATATTTTGGGGGTCTAGGGGAAAAGTATTAGTGTCACACCCCTGCGGGCATAAAAGGGGTTTTAATACAGAAATCCTGGTCTGATGCAATGAGTGGTTATGAAAGGGATCTTTAGTTTTTGGGGCTAAATCTGATACCTGGGGGTCTGGGACGTTTTGGGGCGGGAAAAGAAAGGATCACTGGGGGGTTGGGCCCAGTGAAGGGTTAAATGGGGCTCCTTGCTGGCCATGGAAATTAAGGGTAAATATCATATTTTATTTTGATTTAGGGGGGAAAGGGGGTTTAATGAAAGGCCCTTTTTGGGGTGGGCCGGGGCTTATAGTTTTAAATATCAGATTCCTGTGACTAGGATAGTGAAGGGGTTAATTTTAGAATCTATGGGGGCAGTTAAGTTTAAATTAAAGGGCTTTTTGGTGGCCAGGCGGTAGGGGTTAATAACAGTATGCCATGTGATATAGGGCAGGTAAGAGGTTAATGTAAGGCACTTTGGTGGCCAAGGGCAGTATAGGGGTTAATATTAGTAATCCATGAGATCCAGGGTTTTCAAGGAGTTAATATCAGAAATCCTGGTGGCTGATGACAATGAGTGGTTCATGTAAGGATCTTTAGTGCTTTAGGGGCTAAAATCTGTATACCTGGAGGTCTAGGACAGCTTGGTGGCGGGGAGGTTAAGAAAGGATCACTGGTGGTCTAGGACAGTGAAGGGGTTAATGTGAGGCTCCTTGCTGGTCCATGGCAATATAAGGGTGAATATCAGTATATTATGTGATTTAGGGCAGTGAAGGGGTTAATTCCAGAATATCTAGGCAGTTTAAGGTTAATGAAGATCTTTGGGGGGCCAGGGGTGTTAAAATGGTTTTAAAATTTAGCATTTTATGTGTCAGGGGGTTTTAAGGAGTTAATTTTAGAATCCATAGGGCAGTTAAAGGATTAATTAAGCCTTGGGGGTCCAGGCAGTGTAGGGGTTTTTTAAAAAAATATGCATGTGATAAGGGCAGGGAAAAGGTTTAATGTAAGGGACTTTGGTGGGGCCCCGGGGATATGGGTTTTAAAAATAATCCAGAATCCAGGTTTTGAAGAAGTTAATGTCAGAATCTATAGCACAGTTAAGTGATTAATGTAAGGCTCTTTGGTTTCCCGGGCGTGTAGGGTTTTAAAAACTATACCATTGTGAAGGGTAAGGGGTTTTTAAAGAAGGTTCTTTGGTGGTCCACGGCAGTATAGGGGTTCATATCAGTATTTTTAAAAGTATCTTGGGAAAGAAGGTTTTTAATTTCCCAAACTCTAAGGATTAAAGGGGTTTAAATTTAAAGGTTTTTGTGGGCCAGGGGGTATAGGGGTTAAAAAAATTTTCCCCTGGATCTAGGGCAGTGAAGGGGTTACTTCCAGAATCTCTAAGGCAGTTAAAGGGTTAATGCAAGGCTTTTTGTTGGTCCAGGGCAGTATAGGGGTTAATAAAGGTATTTTATTGATCAGGGGAGTGAAGTGTTTAATGAAAATCTCAGGCAGTTAAGGGGTTAATGAAAGGCTCTTGGGGGGTCCAGGGTGGTATAGGGGTTAATATCAGTATACCATGTGATCTAGGGCAGTGAAGGGGTTAATTTAAGGGTAATAGGGTAGTAGTAGTTAATGTCATTATTCCTGTTTTTTTAGGGCAGTGAAGGGGTTAATCCTAGAGTCCATGGTGGTCTATAACTGTGAAGGGTTTAATTTCAGATCCCTAAGAGCAGCGAAGCAGTTAATAGCAATACACATCATAGTCTACAGAGGTAAGGGGGTGAATTCCAATATCCCTGGTGGTCTACGGCAATAAACAGATTAATATTAGGAAACTTGGTGGTTTAGGGTGGAGCGGGTGTCAATGTCTGTATACCTGGAGGTCTAGGACAATTAGGTGGTTTAATTTGGTTTTTCCCGGTTTCTATGAACAGGATTAATGTCCGAATCTAACGTGGTCTAGTGAGGTAAAGGAGGTAATATTAAAATCCCAAGGTCAATGAATAGCTTGAAATCAGTCTAGTGCAGTAATGGTTTCAATGCAAGTATCTCTGGTGGTCTACAGCAGTGAAATGGGTATGTGAAAGTTACCTTGAGGCCAGTGGCTCCAGGTTACATTTCCCCCAAACCCATGTTATCCGGGTGAATCGATGTTCTTCCAGCATGAAATAACGGTGAATGAAAAGTATGAGACACTGGACTGTGACTGGGTCACCACACAGCTCTCTTATGTCGGGCTGACAGTTTGGGCTCTTTACCCAAAAAAAGGGGTGTCTAAAAAAATTTGTTTCACCAACCACAAGCATTTTAGATTCTGTTCCTGTCTCACCCTGTCCTGTGGGTGTTTCTATAGCTGATTAGCTTTACAGCTCTCTAATTGCACTGACATGAGAGCAGGATTTTACTGTAGACAGAGATTTTAAACCCAAAAATTAACAAGAAATTAGTCTCCTTTGTTTGTTAGAGAAAAACACATTTTTCTCAACTGCCGGCGTCCACGTCCAACCTGTAGACATCACTCCTGCTCTTAGATAAGCAAAGAGCAAAGAGAGGAGGGAAGAGCACTCGGAGCAGATAAAATCTCTCTTATCTCCTGATCAAAGAAAAATCAAAAGAGACATTATCACGAAGCACGGCGTGGTCCCTGCTCTGGACCATGGTAGTGCTCATGTCTACCTGCCATGGGGACTTCACTACTCGCCTCTCCCCGCTCCTCTCCACCCCTACCTGGCCAGACAGCGTTTTAATTTCCCTAGGGTGCGCACGGGCCGGCTCTAAAGGGGCCAGTGCACATCTGATGGCATAATCATTGGGCGCTGACCCTAATTACCCTATTACCTCACTTCCCCCTCGATCCCTTGCCAGGTGTTGGTATGATTTAGCATGAGAGTAGTGTTCTAGTTATCGTTCTTCCGTGTTCTGAGCCCTTGCCGGGACCTAGTTTGCCTGTCACCTGCCCTGACCTTACTGCTTGGACCTGCCTGACCCCTTTGTAGCTCGCTGCCCCTTCTGCGTCACCGTGAGTGGTCACGTCAGCGGCGGGCACTGGTGAAGGCTGAGGGTCTCTTTAGATTGTCCCGGGGGGGGGGGGGAGTGGCTCATAGCATCTTTTTGCGGTGACCCAGTGGACCCACTATCCTCCACTTCTGACAGACGCGAATTTGGAAAAAGTCTTGATTTAACATTGTAGTGAGACAACCCCTTTAAGGGGAGAGTCCGCCTAAAAGTAATAATGTCCTGGGGGCCCGGTACCACAGATTCATACCACCCCGTGTGCACCCAAATCCCCCTACCAAAAAAGACACATACAAAAAGGGACACCGGGAGGAAAAGGGCCCCCTTTTACAGATTTTTGCCTTCTTGAGGTAGATTACCTAAAATAGATCATATTCAAAACCTGAATGTTTTATAGCCTTACCTCAGAACCAAGGTGTTCACCAAACCACCATCCCTCCAGCCTAAAAAGGGTTGACTACCCAAAAGGGGAAAATTCTAAAATGAGGTATTCTGATTCTCTATCATCCTTGGAGATGGAGCATTCAATGTGGTCAATGGATGCAAGGCTTGACCACAAATATTCCCCAATCAACTCAAGGTGTCCTAATGGGATCGTTGCAAATCCACCAAGTAAATTTACTCCTCTCCATTAAGTTTTAAACGTTTTCTTCTGGTTGTATGAAAAGTTAAAAATTTCCACTGACAGACGAGGCCTATTTCCTCTTCTGCTGCCCTTTATCTCTACCTGGAACGCAGGTGTCCTTCTGCCAGGTCCTAGTGGTAGACCACAGCTATGCCCGGCATCCAGGGTGGGATTGTGGTCACTTATTGCCTCGTAGTTCTATCCCCACAGGAAGGTGGTAGACCACCAGCGCCCTTCAAACATCTACACAGGGCCTCATATTAGCAACTCGTGAAAGTTTAACAATCTCATCTGTTTGCGGTTACATCTAATCTGTTTTATAGACGCACATTTTCTGCAGTTAAGTGAACTCCACCAATGTTACAGTTTTTCAAAAACCGATACTCAAAATGAGCCCCCGGGGGGCAGGACTTTAGGTTTTAAAATTATGACAACAGCCCATTCAAATAAAATACGGACAAACGGGGAGTTTTGATCCCCAATAAAACCCCGGGATACTCCCCATACACCGTCTGTTTGAAGACCTAAGTTATGACTTGAAAATATTTGGAGGAACCCCTCTTGTTGCCCCTCGGGACTTCACTCTGAGAAAACTCAAAATTCTGGATTTAGGGAAAGGTACTGCCCCTTGGGAATTGGGACAATTGACCTGGGATTGCTTAAATATGATTAAAGGAACTACAAAAGGTTTGTTACACTTCAATAAAAACCGTATGTTCCTAATATCAAGTAGTGTTTTGTAACCATCGATGAGGTCACGGTAGATGGGGCCAACGTGAGAGAGGGAAAAATTTCATGTTCTTTTTGTATAACATGAAAACAGTGGTGTTTTCACTGATAACTCTTTAGATCTTAGCTCTCACTATGTTAGAAATGTCAGATGACTCCATCAGTAGAGATCTGTGAGCCAAAACCAATGTGACTAAAAGCACCATGGCTTTAGGAACTTTGACTTCAACCTTCCTCATGGTACTTCCAGTATAATCAATAGAACTGTAAGGTCTTCACTTAAAGAAACTGTATCATGATGTCAATGGGAGTCATTCTGTCCAATGTGTCAGCCACTGAGTGTCTCGTGCTATGGGCCTCTACCAAAGAACAATGACTTGTTCTCACAAGGCGTTGAGTCTCTTGCCCCATGGATCTCTACCAAAGGCCAATGACTTGTTCTCACAAGACATCGAGTGTCTCTCCCCATGGACCACTACCAAAGGCTAATACCAAGTTCTGACAAGATGTTTAGTGTCTCGCCTCATGGACCTTTAGCAAAGGCTAATGACTAGTTCTCACAAGATGTTTAGTGTCTCGCCCTATGGACCTCTACCAAACACTAATGCCTTGTTCTCACAAGATGTTGAGTATCTCACCCCATGGACCTATACCAAAGACCAAAACATTGAGCTTCTCTCCCCATGGATCTCTAGGAAACAGCAATGCCTTGTTCTCACAAAACATTGAGTTTCTCGCCCCATGAACCTCTACCAAAGGCCTATGTCTTGTTCTCACAAGATGTTGAGTTTCTTGCCCCATGGATCTCTACCAAAGGCCAATGACTTGTTCTTACAAGACATTGAGTGTTTCACCCCATGGATATTTAACTTAGGTCAATGCCTTCTTCTCACAAAATGTTGAGTTTCTTACCCCATGGACATTTAACATAGGTCAATGCCCTCTTCTCACAAAATTTTGAGTTTCTTTCCCCATGGACCTCTCCCCAACACCAATTCCTTGTTTTCACAAGACATTGAGTGTCTCGTCCCGTGGACCTCTACCAAAGGCCAATGACTTATTCTTATAAGACATTGAGTGTCTCGTCCCGTGGACCTCTACCAAAGGCCTATGTCTTGTTCTCACAAGATGTTGAGTGTCTCGCCCCATTGACATCTACCAAAGACCAATAACTTGTCCTTACAAGACTTTGAGCGTTGCTTTATATGTATGATCGCTTTCAAAATGTATTGGCTGGTGCTGAGACATAAGCAAAATCTTCAGTCCTGGAAAAGTTCATTTAAAAAATTTATTTTACCCAAAAAGTTTTTAACCAGTTTCTTCGAACCAATATTTTTCATCTGTTTGTCTATATTTAGTCACGAAAAAAAACTCTATCCATTCAAGGGCAAGGTCAATGATTAAAAAGGTGGGGGTTTTGTAACATTTTCTAAAATGACCTCATGGTAAAGATATTGACAATTCTGGAAAAATTCTGCAGAATTCAGGACACGCTGACAAACTGTAACATTTCCTCTTTATGATTGTATCTAGTTGTTAAAAGTTTTCCAGTATTTCGCAAAACGCCTCTTATTCTGACGTGAGAAGACGAGAGCCCTTTGACTTTTTAGAAAAGGAGCAGAAAAGCAGATGTTACAATGACACAAAAATACTGACCAAACATAAGAATAAAATCCCTTGTTCTTGGGTTTGTAGGAGTTTTCAACCATTGATGACACTAATATGTTTGGAATGTATAAGCTTCTTTGTTAAGATGGTCTTGCTGTACTGGGGGTTGTCCCCAAGGGCCCCCTAGGGGATGTTAACGTGTGGTGGGCTGATTTGGGTTCTGGGTGGGGACAGCGAATCAAAGGACTGTTCTGAACCTAGATTTGGCATCAAAGAATCATAAATGTGTCTAATCCTACAAATGTGGTGCTACTCCCCAAGAACACCCCTAATTTTTGGTGCATTTAAAAATTTTTTCTCCAGCGGTTCGGCCAAGGTTTGAGATGCGACTGTTCATACATCTATAGTTACAAGGCTGTGACAGCTTTTTGATGCCAGATAACTGGCACAGCCCCGTTCCTACATGTCACCCTTAGTCCGTAGTCTTTTCCCGGGTGTTAATTTTACTTCAATCACAGTGAGTTAATTTTTTGAGTGCTATGCATGTCTAAAATGTCTTCTCAATCAGACTAGTGCATCTTAGGGGTGTTCTGGATCTTTCCCAAAAATGGGTCCTTGTTCAAGAATAAAAATTTTAAATACGCCCCTTTTGTCAAGAATAAAATAAAAATTAATACGTTTTCAGAATTTAAACCTATAATACTGCCCCTATGTAAAAATATTACTATATAATATAATATACAAAGATTTAAAATACAAATACGCCCCCCTTGTACAAGAATATAACTACTTAATACTGCCCCTATGTAAAATTAAAAAAATTTCTATAAACTGCCCTATGTACAAGTATAAAATCTTAATATGCCCCCCCATGTAAAAATTATAATACTATAATACTGCCCCTATTACAAGAATATAATACTATAAATTCCTATGTACAAGAATATAACTACTTAATTTCTCCCCCCAACAAAATAAACTTAAATACTGCCCCCTATGGGAAAAAAAAAAAAACAAAATATCTACTTTAAACTGCCCCCCATGTAAAAAATTTACTTTCTAAAATCTGCCCTATGTACAAGAATATAAAACTTTAATACTGCCCCTATTACAAGAATATAAACTAAATACTGCCCCCTATGTACAAGAAAAAGCTACTATAAATGTTACACGCTGCGCCGGGCCGTCCCCCGGGGCGTACGGGGCCGGCGGGTTCCGCGGCTGCCCCCATTGTGGTCTTTTGCTCCTCCCAGGAAACCCCGTATCACCAGTCCCCGTCCTGTTCTGGGTCTGAAGCTCCGCGGCGTACCCCCTGCTTGGGCGCGGCGCTTGGCTGGTGGGGTTTAAAGGGATAGCGCCGTAATTGGCCATTGGGCCGCTGACCCCATTTATTGTGACCCTACCTCTCTGCCAGTTTTTTGGTTGGTTAAAGTTTGAGAGTGTTGAAAGTTCTGTCTATAACCCGTGTACCAGCCTTCCCCGTTTCCTGACCTTTTGCCTGTTTTTTCCCCCCCCTGCCCTGACCGTTGCCCGCTTGACTACGAACCTCTGCCCCCTGCCCTGCTTCTGCCCGTCCCCCACTACCCCCGATTACGTTTTTACCCCCCTTCCCGCCGCCCTCGCAAGCAAGTCAGTCAGGGGTACGACCTGGTAGCCTCACCCGCAGCAAGCATCCCGCTTTTCGGGGCTCTGGGAAACCCCGGGGGTATTAGATTTCCCCCCTGCGGGCTTCTATCATCGCTTGCGGTGGGGCCCGCGAATCCACCTCCCCATTAAAGTACAATCTGGCCAGGATTCCCCTAGGGTAAACCTCTTGGATCTCCGGGGTTTTTACCCACCCGGTCGCCACAGAGGGGCAAAAGTTTGACCCGGCGGCCAAAATGCAGAAACCTTGCGGCCCGTCTACCCACCCCACCTGCATCCCTTTGCTCCGGCATCCATTGCTTACCCGCTCCGGCTTCGGGACCCTCTCTGCATCTACCGCTCCCTTCACGCTCGTGGGACCCCCCAAAATGCCGTGGGGTTTATCAGGAGTGCCCATCACCTCGAGATATGGGGTCATTCCCCCGAGGTGCCAAGGGGGCCTTCATAATCAGCCCTTGTTGGAGAAGCCTTGGTTTGGACGCCACTAGGGGATCGAGGGGTCCTCTGACGCGGCCCTCCAAACTTCCTCCGGGGTTCCGAGGGGTCTTTGGGGAAAACCAGGCCGTATTCTTCGCTCACGGCTGGTAGGGCACCCACGGTGGTCAGTTTTCGGTGCAGTTTCGCACTCCCCCCCCCCCCCCCAAAAAAAATTTAAATTTTTTAAAAAAAAAACCCCCCCCCCTTTTTTTCCCCCCCTTTTTTTCCCCCCCCCCCCCCCCCCCCCCCCCCCCCCCCCCCCCCCCCCCCCCCCCCCCCCCCCCCCCCCCCGCCCCCCCCCCCCCCCCCCCTCGGCCGGGGCCCCCCCCCCGGGGGAAAACCCCCCCGGGCCTTCCCCCCAACCCGGGTTTTCCGGGGCCCCCCCACCCCCCTAATTTTTTCCCGGCCCCCCTTTTTACCCCCTTTTTTCCTGGGCCGCCCGCACCCCTTTTTTCCCTTTTTCCCCTTCGGCCGCCCCCGCCCCCTCAGTGGCTTTCTTAAAACCTTCCCCCCCCTCCCCCCCCCCCCTTTCCCCCCCCAAAAATTAAAAACCCTCCCTCCCACCTGCTGAAACCTTTCCCCCCCTTTGGGTTCCCAACCCCGCCCATTAAAAAGGTGAAATCGGGGGGGGCTCTCTGGTTTCCCCGGGCCCCCCCTTCCCGGGCCCACCCAAAAATTTAAAACCCCACCGGCCCTACTCCTATGGACTTTGCCTTTCTTTTTTTAAAACCGGGAAAAATTTTCCGACCGGCCTTTTTTCCCCTTTCGTTTTGGTTTTTTCCCCCCCGGCAACCCCCCCCGCCGGGCCAAAAATAAGGTCTGGAATTATTGCCCCTAAAGGCATTCGTTTTCCTGTTCCAGCAGGACCGACTTCTTTTTCGTGGAGAAAAAAGACGGGTCTCTCCGGCCCTGCATGGACTATCGGGGCTTAAATAAAATTATAGTAAAAAAACGCTACCCTTTGCCCTTGATCTCTGAACTTTTCGACTGCCTACGTGGGGCGAAAATCTTTTCCAAGCTGGATCTACGCGGTGCATATAATATAATTCGGATTAGATAAGGCGATGAATGGAAAACGGCGTTTAATACACGGGATGGCCACTTCGAGTATCTGGTTATGCCATTCGGTCTCTGTAATGCTCCTGCTGAATTTCAGAACTTTGTCAACGAGATCTTCCGGGACCTACTCTACATCTGTGTTATCATTTACTTAGACGATATTCTAATTTTTTCTCCGGATCTTGAAACTCATGGCCACCATGTCCGCCAGGTCCTCAGGCGACTCCGCACCCATCAGCTTTTTGCGAAGCCGGAGAAGTGTCTCTTTGAATGTACCAGCTTACCCTTCTTAGGGTACATCGTCTCAGATCAGGGTCTCCGGATGGATCCTTCAAAACTCTCCGCAGTGTTGCAGTGGCCACAACCGGTGGGCCTTCGGGCCATTCAACGCTTTTTGGGATTCGCCAACTCTTATAGACAATTTATCCCACACTTCTCTACACTGGTGGCTCCCCTGGTGGCCCTAACTAAAAAAAAACGCGAATCCCAAATCCTGACCCCCGGAAGCTCAAGAAGTCTTCAACCATCTCAAATCTGCATTCACGTCTGCTCCAGTCCTGTCTCGCCCGGACCCTAACTGCCCATCCGTTCTGGAAGTGGACGCTTCCTCTGTGGGTGCCGGTGCTGTCCTCCTCGGGTAAGCTGCATACTTGTGGGTTTTTCTCCAAGACTTTCTCTCCTGCCGAGAAAAATTATACCATAGGTGATCGCGAATTACTGGCCATAAAGCTGGCCCTAGAAGAATGGCGTCACCTGCTGGAGGGGGCTCGCCACTCTATTGACAACTTCACCAACCATAAGAACCTCCTATATCTTCAGTCGGCTCAACGCCTGAATCCCCGGCTGGCCAGGTGGTCGCTCTTTTTTGCCCATTTTGACTTCCTGCTACACTTTTGGCCAGCCGGGAAGAACGTTAAAGCCGACGCCCTATCTCGTGCCTCGGATACGGTGGGTCTTAAGTCTCCTCCACAGCACATAGTCCCTACAGAACGGCTCGTCACGGCTGCCCCCGTGGATCTTCAACACTTGCCCCCTGGGAAGACGTATGTGCGCCCTACCTTGCGGCCTAGAATTCTGAGGTGGGGACACTCTTCTCATATGGCTGGGCATCCAGGAGTCCATAAATCGCTACAACTGATCTCCCGCTATTACTGATGGCCTACTCTTGCTCAAGATGTCAGGGACTTTGTGCTGGCCTGCTCCTCCTGTGCCCGTAATAAGGTCCCTCATCTCAAACCTGCAGGCCTTCTTCAGCCTCTCCCTGTGCCGGAAAAACCCTGGACCCATGTCGCCATGGACTTTGTCACAGATCTCCCACCCTCATCTGGAAACACGGTCATCTGGGGGTGAGGGTTTTTTCCCCAAAATGGCCCCTTTTTCCCCACTGCCTGGGTTCCCCTTGCTCCTAGCTGGCCCATATTTTTTCCCATCAGTTTTCCGTTTTCACGGTTTCCCCCTTTGCATATTGTCTCTGACGGGGAGTCCGTTATCGCTAACTTTTGGGGTTGTGTGGTCAATTACTTTTCAGTGGATTTTTCATCGGCATACCACCCCAAATAACGGGCATTTTAAGGGGGTTTAAACCAGGTGGGCCCCTACTTGCGGACTTTTGTCCGCTCGTCAGGATAACCGGCCAATCTCTCCCCGGGGCAGATTTTTTCCATAACTCTTTAGATTCGGGACCCGGGGGGGCCCCCCCCCCCTTTTTGTCGCTTTGGGTTACATCCCCGCCCCCCTCTCCCTCTAGCTCCCTCGTTTTTGTCCCGCCGTGGATGCCCAGTAAGGACTCAAGGCCTCTGGCACTCACCGACAGGCCCTGTTAGAGCTCCGCCCGCCCCAAGCGTCAGGCTACAGAAATTTGGCCCCCCCCCCTTTTTTTGAGCCAGGCATGGGTTTGGGTTTCCCCAAGTACCCCGTTAAAAGGTCCCCGTTACAATTTTGGGCCCAAATACCTGGGCCTTTTTTGGGGTTTTTCTTCGGGACTGAACCCCGTCTCTACAAGCTCCGCTTCCCCCCGACTCTACTTATCCCGAACACCTTTCATGTGTCTCTCCTAAGCCGGGGGTGCAAACCTTCCCCCGTCGTCTGTCTCGCCTTCTCCTTTTGTGCAGTAATCTTTGAGGTCAAGGAGGGTGTTGAGGAGAAGACGGTGAGGGGGGGAAACGGTTCTTTCTTATTGATGGAAGGGTTCGGGTGGGGGCTTCTTGGGAACCTGAGGCCAACCTGAGGCCAAGAGGGGGAGAGCTAAAGGGAGGGGGGGGTACTGTCACGGCGCTCGGCGCCGCGGCCGTCCCCCGGCGCGTACGGGGTCCAGCGCGGGTGCCGTTGCTGCCCCCAGCCATGGTCCTTCTGCTCCTGCCCAGGAAACCTGTACTCACCAGTCCCCACTCCTGTGTCTGGCTCTGACAACCGCCACGCGCGTACCCGCTGCTTAGGGCGCGCGCGCGACGGCTGGTTGGGATTTAAAGGGATAGCGCGCCGGTACTTGGCCATTGCTGGCCGCTGACCCTATTTATTGTGCACGATTCCAACACTCCTCCTGCCAGTCTCTTTGGTGTGCGTTAGCAAGTCATGAGAGTGTTGGAAAGTCCTTTCTGATTACCCGTGTACCCTCCCCCGTTCCTACGTTCCTGACCTTGCCTTTTGCCGCCTGCCCAGACCCTTCTGCCCGTCTCCCTGACCACGAACCTCTTCCGCCTGGCCTGACCTTCTGCCTGTCCCCGGACTACGCTTTCTGGATTACGATTCTGTACCACGCAAGTACCCCAAGCCGCCATCCGCAAGCAAGTCACGTCAGGGTAACGACTGGTAGCCCTCACGCCGCCAGCAAGTCCTTCCTGTCCCGCTTTGCGGCGGGCTCTGGGTTATAACCGGGGCTACTTAGCACCGTTCAGCGGTTCCCTGCGAGGCTTACGCCATAGCTTGAGTGGTCCCAGCGATCCACCTCCGCATTACAACTCCACTATGAACAGAGAATATAACTGCTAAATACAGCCTCCTATGTACAAGAATAATAACTACTATAATACAGCCCCTATGTACGATGATTTTTCTACTATTAATTCCTGCACCTATGTAACAAGAATATAACACTATAATCCTGTCCCCTATGTACCATAAATATAACTACTAAAATACTGCCCTCTATGTACAAGAATATAACTACTAAAATACTGTCCTATGTACAAGAATATAACTACTATAATACTGCCCCCAAGTAAAGGAATAAAACTACTAAACTACAGCTCCCATGAACAAGGAAATATACAACTATAATAACCCCCTATGGTAACAAGAATATACTACTATAAATAACTGCCTCCCATGAACAAGAAAAATAACTACAATAATACTGCCCCCCTAGTACAAGAATTTAACTACTTATAATACTGCCTCCTATGTACAAGAATATAAATACTATAATACTGCCCCCTACTGAAAAAATATACCTACAATAATACTGCCCCTATGTACAAGAATATAACTACTATAAGACTGCCCCCTATGAACAAGAATATAACAACTATAATACTGCCCCCTATAGTTAAACAGAATAAAACTACTATAAGACTGCCCCTCTATGTACAAAAAATAACTACTATAATACTGCCCTTGTACAAGAAATAATAAAAAAAAAAAAACCACACTAAAACAGCCCTATGTACCAAAATTTAACAACTATAAATGCTGCCCCCTAAGTACAGAATATAACTACTATAAAACTGCACCCTAGTACAAGAATAAAACTACTATAATACTGTCCCTATAACGAGAAAAAAACTACTACAACTGTCCCCTATTGTACAAGAATTAACAACTATAAATACTGCTCCTAAGTACTCAGAATAACTACATAATACTTCCCCTATGATACAAGAATATAACTACTATAATACTGCCCCCTAATGTACCAGAATATAACTACAATAAAACTGGCTTCCTACGTACAAGAATATAACTACTATAATACTGCTCCTATGTACAAGAATATAACTACTATAATACTGCCCCCTATGTACAGGAATGTGGATCAGTAGGAGAATGTGATGTGTAACTGATGTTTTTCTGAAATACAGAAAGTCCAATCAAGAGTAAACAAATTCCTGGTGACAAGTTCCCCTTCTATATCCCACGAATTCCATGCATTCATGTGGCACTGAGGAATGTTTGATACGTCGGATATACTTCCCCCCCATAAAAGGAAAATATGTGAAAATCAAGGTTGCAGCAGATCAGGGACAGTTATACTCTCCGTATCTGATTCAGACTTCCTGGTTGGGAACAATAGAGGAAGCTGCCAGGGTTACGTTACACAGCCGGGCATGTACAGATTACATGAGAGTACCTGCGGAGTGTGCACCGATCACGTCACCCACACCAAATACTTGGCATAGCAAAGATATACAGTCAGCTGGTAATTGCGATTAACTAATCACCCTGAGAAGACAATAGCATCAATATCCCAGAAGTCAGCGGTGACTTCTTGCTCTTATTCTCTTGAAAAAAAATTATGTTTGTCTGGAAAATGAGCTATAATAGCAAATACAGCCAAACCTCCAATACAGCAACACTGGAAGGAAAAAGTTTTAAAAAGTTCTAAGGGACTATGGAGCATATAGAGTATGAAGGGGTGCGCAATACATCTGAATATAACTACTATATACTGGCCCCCGAATGTAAAACAAGAATAAACTACGAAAATACAGCCTCCCTGTTGAACAAGATAATAACTACTATAATACTGCCCACCTATGTACAAGAAATAACTACAAAATACTTCCCCTATGTTACAAGAATATAACAACCTATAATACTTACTGCCCCCCTATTTACAAGAATATAACTATAAATACTGCCCCCTATGTACAAGAATATAACTCCCATAAACTGCCCCTATGTACAAAAATAAAATACAATAATGTTCGCTCCTATGTAACAAGAATATACATCTATAATACTGCCCACTATTTACAAGAATATAACGCTATAATACAGTGCCCTCTATGTACAAGAATATAACTACTATAATACTCCACTATGTACAAGAATATAGACTACTAAATACTGCCCTCTATGTACAAGAATATAACTACTGAAAATACTGGCCCCTATGTACAAGAATATAACAACTATAATATGCCCCCTATGAACAAGAATATAACTACTATAATACTGCCCCCTATGTACAAAAATATAATTACTATAATATCGCTCCTATGTACAAGAATATAACTTCTATAATACTGCCCTCTATGTACAATAATATAACAACAATATACTGCCTCTATGTACAAGAATAAACTACTTTTAATAAGCTGCCCCCTATGTACAAGAATATAAATACTATAATACTGCCCCTATGTACATGAATATAACACTATAAACTCCCCCTATGTACGTAATAATAACTACTATAATACTGCTCCTATGTACAAGAATATAAACCTACTATAATACTGGCTCCTATATACAAGAATATAACTACTATTAGATACTGCTCCTATGTAAAAAGAATATAACTCTATAATACTGCCCCTAGTACATGAATAAAACTACTAATAATACTGCCCCCTAAGTACACAGAATAAACAACTAAATACTGTTTCCTATGTACAAGAATATAAATACTATATACTGCCCTCTATGTACCAAGAATAAAACTACTATAATACTGTCCCCTATGTAAATTAATAAAACTACTATAATACAGGCTGCTCCTATGTACAAGAATATAACTACTATAAAACTGCTACTAATAAAAAGAATATAACTACTATAATACTGCCCCCTATGTACAAGAATATAACTACTATAATACTGCTCCCTATGTACATGTTGCGCCTCTGATGAGGGATTCTGTTATTTTACAGTCCGCTCTCGCCATATGGTGTCCTGCCTGCGGGCGGCTCCTCTGTTCTCTCATAACTTTGGGGAAAGGGGGGACCCGTTCGGTCAGTTTCCCCCATAATGTGAAACGCTTGCTTTCCCGGAGACAGTTTTAAATTTGGGACCCCGGCCGAGCGCTTCATGTGCAGGAGAGGAGACAGATCAAAGCTGCCATGAAATGCTGTGTGTGAGGAATTCCACCATGGAGGGTGATATCAGACCCCGGTCGCCACATTGTGTCTTAAACCGGGGGATCGGCCCCCTTTTTCTGGTCCTGGGGGCACAATGGTGACTCACCACCAGGCAATGTTATGTCAGGATCCTTATCGCTTCCAGCAAAATATACCCAAAAAATTCCCTTCTACACATTGTCCTTCTTTGGCCTTTTTGAGGGACCTGTATCCAGTGAGTCATGTACAGTAGAGGAAGCCCTAAAAAATGAGGTACTTTCCATGATGTGACCCTACAAAGGCCTGCTGGGCCGAGGACTGTATCCTTCATAAATAGGTGCTTTAAAATAGACGTTACATGATGGACTCTCAGAGACATACTGTTCTGCTTTTTCATGTGTGCATTATGAATATGTGATGTACACACTGTATACATGTTGGCTTTGCTTTATTGCATGAACTGCAGGAGAGCGAACCATGATACCCCATGGTCCACCATATTGGATTGCAGCGGCTGGCAACAGGATTGAGCGTCTCCTCTCACTCACCACCTTCTCGCTCACCAACGGGCATGCAACGTGCTGAAGGATGTGATCACAAACTAATCCCACCCCTACGAACTGGAAGACTAACCCAGAAGGTCACGGATTGAGAGCCACCCCTTGTCAAAGCTTAGGGGAGCTGTTCGTGATGCTGGCTCCCCTGTACTGGGAACTCCCATAAAACAAGACATGGTTCGAGAGCCACCCTATGTCAACCAGGAGGACAGGGATCGAGAGCCACCCTATGTCAACCAGGAGGACAGGGATCGAGAGCCACCCTATGTCAACCAGGAGGACAGAGATCGAGAGCCAACCTATGTCAACCAGGAGGATAGGGTTCGAGAGCCACCCTATATCAACCGGGGGCAGGATCGAAGCCAACCCCTGTCAACCAGGGGGCAGGATCGAGGCCAAACCCATGTCAAACAGGAGGGAAGGGTAGACCACCCTATGTCAACCCAGGAGGGCAGGGATCGAAGGGCCCCCCTATGCAACCAGAAAGGAAAGGGTCGAGAGCCACCAGGGGCAACCAGGAGGACAGGAATCGAAGGCCACCTTATGTCAAACCCGAAGGAAAAGGGGCGAGACCACCTTTGTCAACCAGACAGGGTTTGAGAGCCCCTAGTCAACCGGGGACAGGGATTGAGAGCCCCCTATGTCAACCGGAGGACAGGGA